>OX451219.1:129499675-129805754 GCA_949628195.1 Phasia obesa
GATAAAAAGAAAAATAAATTATTCGTACCTAATAACGAACTAGGCTAATTTTTTTTTTTTCTAAAAGAAAAAAAGGAAAAAAAAATTAGGATGGCCTTTTTTTCTGGAAATCTTTATATATGTAAATGCTTAATTGGAGGATTCGATTTGCTGTTTTTATTAGAAATACTACCTACATACATTTCTATTGAAAAGGAAAATTATTTGAATTTGTTTGTAAAAAACTGGTTTTATAACGCTAATTTTCCCTTTGTGTTAAAAATAGTGTAGATCGCAAAAAAATATGAATTAATTCTTCTAAAAACCTGTTTACAACTGAAGCAATAACCAACTATCGACACGTAACGTACACTTACGTGATTTAACAAATACAACAGAAATATTAACTCTGTAACTGTAAAAATGCATACATGCAATGTCAAATATATAAGACAACAGTTATTTTTCTTTACCAACATAGTTGAAAATCACAAAGGAAAATACACATAAGGGTAATTCCATGTCACATCAACAAGGCACTCAAAATGACTACATCAGATTTTACTGAAACTTTTGTGTTTTATATTTATTGACTCCCTGAATCCAAAGATAATTTAAAAAAAAAATGTTTTTTTGCTATATCCTTAAAAAATATGGCTTTTTGCATAGGCGCATATAATTCCAGTTCTATAAGCCCTAGGAAGTTGAAAATAGCTTTTAAAGGGGATTTCATACGCTTTAATTTGACATCAATTATGAAAAAAAAAAAACAAAATTTTAACAATTTTTTTTACATTTAAAAAGTTTTATTAAAATCTTTGAGATATTTTTTTTTTTAATTTTTTAATATTTACATATCGCATCCTAAATACAAAAGGGTCACAACTCAAAATACTAAAATTTTGAGGAGAGACAAAAAACTGTTTATGTGCAGAAGCAACAAACTTAACATAAAAATAGACAAAACTGTATTTTTTCAGTTAAAGAAGATAGTGATGTGAAAGAAATTTTTGCAGTAGTTAGAGATATGTACTCTGAATTAATTTATGGAAAAAAGTATGTATGTTTTGGAAAATTTCGAGTTGTGACCCTTTTGTATTAAGGGTGCGATATGTTTTTTTTAATGTGGTGAGTACACTATAAACATTTTAGAGAGGGATAATTTTTTGACATGGAATTACCCATATAGTAGAAAAAACACAAAACAACTTGTTGATATTTCATCCTAAAGGTATGCAACTCATTTGTCTGCAATAAAAATGTAACAACATAAATATTAAAACACGTTTTATCGGTTTTCATGGATTATTTATGGAACTCGATTTCATTTATGTATGTGACTGCAGCTGCCAGCTTAGCAGTCTAATTTTTCAAGACTATGTTTCTTGGTTCTATCTTATGAATGGCTCGGTCGATAAAAGCTAGCCTTATTCACATAGTAGTTCGCGCTTCTTCTTCGGCCTCTCACAAGAAAAAGTCTAAAGAAGTAAAATCTCAAATACAAGACGGCAAATTGACATCACCAAAATGGGTGATATTACGATTACCGAACTATGAGCGCAATCAATTGTTCAATCAATTGTTTGATGAGCTGTGTTGAGTGATGCGCCATCCTGCTGAAACTTATTATTATCCAAGTTCATAACATCCATTTAAGGCCGTAAAAAGTTCGTAATCATGGCTGCGCCGATGTGTGAAGTGACGTTTCCAGCAGTATTTTTGAATAAAATAGGCCAATGATGCCATCATCAAAGACAACTTTGTGCCATCACTCCGCAATCCATACTAAACTTTTACTCTCTATTAATGGATTTTGGCTTCTCGATAATTTCTAGAGGGCATATGCGGGTTTTTTGCATATGCGTCAATTTTGTTTGTTGACATAGTCGCCTACTCAGAAACGATGTTTTTCTTCGGCCAAATTCGATGTCCGATTGGAGGTTCTGTAAGGCTCAAACTTATTTATTATTGTATTATTGCAAATAATCTTAGATCCTGTTAAAAATTCTCTATTGAGATTGGTGGTGCCTTTGACAAAAAATAACATCAGTGTCAAAATAATATATTATTTAAATAGATACTTGTATTTGGACCACACGATATTAATACACCTCCTGAGTGAATATTTAAGGGTCTGCCAACTACAGTTTAAAAAGAGATAAAAACATAACCCTACCATTTTTTAGCAAGTTCCAAAACAAGTAAACAGTAAGTAAAATACATTCGAGTTATATTTTTATTTTTTTATTTATATATTATATAATTTTTTATGGTTTTAATGCATATTTTTATGTTATGCTATAAATCTGTGTTTTTGTTGTTTGTATGTACTATGTGTAAATCCATGTTCTTTAGTTTTGCTTGTTTCGTTTTTATGGAACCCCTTTATGGAATTGTTCAGGTGTACAAATTTTGTTTTGTCTTAAATTTTTGTTTTTATTATATTTTATACCTCTACAATTTAAACATTTATGTGTTTTCAACACTTAACAAACAATCAAACAAGACAAATAAAATTAAAATAAAAAAGGAAGAAAATAGAGCAGAAATCAAAGCCAAATTGAATGCAAAATTTTAGCTTTTTTGTTTCATTTATTTATTAAAATTAACTTAACTATAAAAAATATAATAGTGAAATATTTTTTTTTCAAATTAAAGCTACAGGAAAGAATTTTTTCAATAAAAAATGGTAAACATAAAAAAACACTTAAAGACAGGACGAATGTGTTGGGAAGAAGACAATTACAATTATAAAGTAATTTGTTCCATATAAATAACATAATTTTTTTTCTCAATTTGAAAACATGTCAATCAAGATTTCATTATAATAAATCAAAATAATATAGTAGTCTCATGAAAAAAAGACTGTTTAACTACAAACTTTTGTAAAAACCAAGTATCCATTTAGTTGAATGATATTGGTGTCCAAGTGTGGTTTATTTTTGAATATGTGATTGCACTTAAACGGTTGTTATATTTGCCCTTAGCATTTTTAACTAAAATATTCAAATATTTTCGTCTTAAACATTTTTATTTTTAACAAAATTGTCGGCTGTTTAAGAAATTTCATTTTTGTCTTAGGGCAATTAAATTACTTATTGCAGTGAAAATTTATTAAGGCAAATTAATAATAATTAGTTTCTTAAGAAAGTATAAATGACATTCCAAAGTATTTATTTTTGTGGGTACAATTGTTTATAGTTTTTTTTTTATTTGTAGAACTATAAATTGAAAAGATATGCAAAAACTCTAGATTTTTATAGTTTTTCGATTTATAAAGATCAGAGAGAAGGTTTTTAATACAAACGACGTTGAGATGAAATGTAAAAATTAGATGGCAGAAAACAAACAAAAGAAAGTTGAATGAAAAACAATCAAAGATTGTTAAAATAATATTAAAAATAATAATGTGAAATGTTTATATGTATAAGCTTAAAAAAAAAAAAATTAAAAATCAAAATTGTCTGTTCACTTTCTTCGCCCTTGTTTGCATTTAACAAGCACGGCAGTGGCGGTGGCGGCGACCATGTAAAATACAAATACATTAAAACGCCCCAGATATTACATACATCGATTTTAAATTTACGCCAAATAACTGTATGTGTCCTTTTGTCCCTCCATTCTTTCTAGATACTCCTTTTCGATGAGGATATCAATGCATTTCTTAATAACCGGTACTTTAGGTTTAAAACGTGATGACAATTGATTGAGTACTTCAGTCAGGAGTTGATTGTGATTGAGCCTTCGGCGCATTTTCATTATGCGCACAATGGCAGCTTGTATGAGTAGTTTGCGATCCTCCTCAATGTGTTTATGTACGGCCTCCTGTTCGACCTTAAGTTCAGTCTTTAAAGGTTGGTTGATATTGATACGTAACTTTTTGTTCTTGTAATCTAAATATAATTCCATAACGGAATTGGGCTTAAGGGAATTTTCATCATCTGTGCAGGTTAAAAGTTTAGCTTTGAGTAAAATTTGTAAAACCTATAAAAAAAATAAAGAAACATGATGTTGAGTGTCGAATAATATAAAATAGTAGTTATTCGGCCGTGCGGAATCTTCTATACCCTTCACCATGGTGATTTTATTTTTACACACATAGGTAATAAATTGATTTAATTAAAAAGACAAACGCATTAAAGAAAGAACTGCACTTTTTTCCACTAATCAGCAATATTTCGTAATGTTAAAATTTTCTGTAAAATTTTTATTAAATTTTTTGTAAAAATTTTATTGAAATTTTTTTTGTAAAAATTTCATAGAAAAATTTTGTGTAAGAATTTTATTGAAAATTTTTGTAAAAATTTTATTGAAACTGTTTTGTAAAAACAGAAAATCTTGGTAAAAAATTTTATTAAAATTTTTTGTAAAAATTGTTTAGAAAATATATTGAAATTTTTTTTGGAAAATATTTAGAATTTTTTTTTACAAATTTTTAGTAAAAAATTTTTTGTAAAATTTGTTTTTGAAAATTTTGTTCATTTTTTTTTTATTTTTACAACAAATTTCAACCCGAACACAGACGGACACACGGATATCGCTTATTCAACTTCTTGTATAAGGATTCAGAATATATAAAATTAATGGGGTTGGAAATGAATATTGTAGAAATTACACACGGAATGACCAACTTAGTATACCCTTTTCCACCTGTGGTGAAGGGTATAAAAAAAAACGAAGAAACCTGACGTTTAATGACAAATAATATTTTTTTCAGCGCATTTCTTATATCATACCTGTATTAAATTTTCCAGTTGAATTTGTGTATTTTCGAGCAACTGTTTTACTGAATAACGAGTCTGGTCATTGAATTGCAATAAAACTGCCATTTGAAATGTACTGGCCTGCAGTGTGTATTTATTGCGGAAACAATTCGTTACTAATTCACCTTTGCACATATGATACAGCCAATTGAGTTTGCGACCCGAGTGGCGAGCCGCATAAAAGGTATTAAAATGTTGTACGGCTTTTTCCAATTCCGAAGGCAAGGAGAAACTACTGCTCTGGTTAAAAGGCCAGGAACCTGAGGAAAGAACTTCAATGCTGAAATCAATTTCCATGGGGATATTGTTGCTTTGCAAGTGTTGTTTGAAATTGTTGTTCAAATCCTTTGATAGTCCAATATCCTGGAACATGCGCTGCAACTTTATGGTGTATTCATAACCACATGTTTGTTTAAGTTTTGATATCATAACAGCCTCGGCATCATCAGAGGCTGACGTATGATTGACTAAACGTTTTGCCAACATTTTGGAATAAAACTTTTGGAAGACGTCTTTGTCTTCAATGTACTTGAAAACGACCATCACTTGATTAAGATTGTCTTCTAGTTCTTTTTCTTCGGGATTCTTGGATGACTTCTTAAGCAAAATGTCACAATATTTGGCTAACAATTCGGGCGACTTACTGGCACTATTAGCCTGTGTTACAACATTCGAATTAATGAACTTGCCACAGGCCTTGTCAAGAGCTGATACAAAGCCGTTGTCGTTGTTAAATGCGGTCAACACAAGGGCATTGTATTTTTTGTGTACTTCTAATATGGTCTGTACATAGATCTTGGGGTCATTTGCGGCTTCAGTGTTGCCACATTTTTCAATGGCCTGAGAACCTTGTTGTAGTATATGCTCCTCCAAAATTGTTTTAAGCTCGGTAAGATTGCGTGGCGTGCGTGCCACCAGTGCATACATGCGTTTTAAATCAGCATTCTTGTCTGCATTTAAGAGATTTTGGAATTCGGATCGAAATACATCTAAATGTTTTTCAATGAGAACCTTACAAAAAAAAAAAAAAAATAATAAAAAATTTTATACAATATAAAATACATTTTCTTTTTAAACATACCACTTCACAGGTTTCCACCAATTTTTCCAATGTACTGACATGCAAATATGATGTTAACACTGAGTCAAAATCTGAACTATTTACACGTTTACGTTCTTCATCTAAACGTTTCTCTACGTGCTTCATATATTCCGACACTGTGTTGCTACTGAGAAATGTTTCCGATTCGTGTTTATAGAAAGCAGCAGTTTCGGCTAAAAATTTTTTTTCGAAATGATACCGATACACAGACAATTTATGTTTCTTAAGGTCTTTATTGTCCATTTCATCCTCCTCGTCAAAACCCAATTCAACATAGCAATTGATGACGTCACGTATTAATGAACGTTTTATGGTCTTGCCCCTTCTCTCCTCATCAATTGATTTGAGTACAGCATTGGTTACGGGTTCATTGAGTACCTTAAATAATTGTTCCTTCCAGGTGACCAATGCCAAACGGTAGATTTCGTAGATACCTTTTTGACCCTCCTCATATTCCCTCTTCACCCAATGCCTATTCAAATAGGAACAAATGCCATTTAAAACAGTACTGGAAAACTGATATAAAACCCATTGTTTGGTGTAGTGATTTAAGAGAACCTCTTCACCCTTAATGGCAATAAAATTATTAAGCAAATCGCTCAAATAGTCCTTGAGGAAATCTTTAAGGCGCTCATAAAGTTTCTTGCCAACCAATTGAGCACCGCCCAGTTTGTTCGAACGATTACTGTTGTTCTGCACGGTGTTGACACTTGTGCAATAATTATAGACATACGTATACAGTTGCATATAACGTTCCCTCGTCAAGGATTGTTCCTGTTGGAACACTTGTTTAATACCCTGCTCTAAATCTGTCCATATTTCGTCAAGATTTGTATGTTTCTGTGCCGACGTGCCATGTGAACCTTGACGTTGCATTTTTAAATTGAAATTTGTTCCAATATTAGAAATGCTCGACGCTAAGGATGACGACGGTGATGATAGATCGCTTTTATTGTATCTGTTTCTTTGTGCTACAGTCTTTTGAACTTGGGAAGTTTGCTTTAATGTTGTCGGATTATGTAACTTCTTTGACGGTTCAAGTGAAGGTGGTGATGGTGACTTTGCTCGTGTTCTTTTTAATGCTCTTGTGGTCCGTATTTTTAATTTTTTAATATTTATTTTCTAAAAAGGAAGATGTACATAATTTATAAAAAAAGGGACAAAAAAGTTAAAAGATAGTTGCAAGTTTATATTTTTCTTATGCATGAATGGCATCAGAGCGACATTGTTAAGTAAGGATTGTTTGTGGTCAGTGAAAGTAGAGATAAGACAAAAATCTTCGATAAATATATGAAGTGTAAAAAAAAAAGGATTAAACCTACCTAGAAAAAAATACAGAAAGATAAATATTTATTCTAAAACTATTTACTTTCATAAACCTAAGGCGAATTCATTTACCAGGAGGTGTCAATGGAGAGTTCATCACATCCCTCTTGGCTGAACTCGTCATTGCCCCAAACCTTTAAATTGGTTCTCCGTGTTTAATACTACGAGTTTAATTTTCTTTTCCAGTTATTAAAATACTACTTTACATAAACAAATTCGGAATAATGGATCTTATTACCAGTAGGGGCCAAGAACTATGGGAAGTAACATGAATACATACGAATGAATGAATACCTGTTTATAGTTTTCTTTGTTAGAGTCATTTAAAGCTTGAGATTTTTTATTTTCTACTCTTTTTTATTTCGGTTTAATTAATCGATTAAGCATTTGTTTTGAAAAAATGAAGTAAAGAATTTTTTCATTAAAGTATCTTCGCTAAACTAGACTAAGTCCAAATAAACTTTTCGTTCCTAACAAAATTGTAGCCCCAAAATTTATAAAAATAAACTCATAACAGTAGCAATAAAAAAGATACAAACATATAAAAAAAACAAGTTCATTAAACAAAAAAGTGTTTAAACTCCAAAACTAATATTACAAGTGAAGGTTATTTATCTTTTTTTAAGTAATAATTACCTATATATGTACATTAAATATTTACACAGGCATTTATATATGCAAGAATGTATGTACCTATTTACATGCATACATATGTATGTATATAGTTTCATTCCAACTTAAAACAAAAAAATCTCCATTTTTTGGTAAAACACAATAACAACTTACAAAGGCTGTTACAGTTATGTATATTTCTAATATGTAATGTAATATAAATTATATGTAATTTACATAGAAGATACAACATAAAAAACAATTTGCAACAGAAATTTGAGAAAGTTAATTTTTTCTCAATACAATTCACAACAAACAATGAAAAGAAAAAAGAAACAAAGCACACACACACACAAAACGAAACAGGAAGTTAATATCTTGTACACATATCGAATTTAAAGACCAAAATGAATTTTTCGAGATTATTAAACTTTTTAAAATATGTTTTTAATTTAATTTTAACATTTGTTTTAGAAATTGCTATATTTTCAAACAATTAGTTATGTCTAAAATACACCCCAACAAATTAAAGTTTATCGTTTGATATTTTTTTATAAATCTACTGACATTTGTATTTAACCTTGTTTTTTAATATATTCTTGCTCGTCTAACTTACAATAACTTAATATGCTACTAACATGACTCTTCTCTTTTACTCTTGAACATACAAAATCATATTAATATTGTATCTTATTTCTCAATGTATAAATTAATTGCATTTACACAACATTTAATGAATTTATATTTTATTGGAAAAAGTAACTTGCTTTATATTTTAATGTCTTTTTCTTATCTAAAAATACCTGTTTTAGGCATTATGTACTTTGTTTAACTTCTCTTTGTCTTTCACTTTGTACAAAAAAAATCACTGACATAACCACAAAATAGAAATTTACATACAATATCGATATTTTTTGTGCTTCATTTAATTCTTTACCTTTTTAAACAATTTGTTATTAAACTAATGATTTTGTTTTATACGCATTTCTCGATAATTGCTGACGTACTTTTATTTATTTGAATTGCAAAATCGAAATAAAAATTTTCAAGTATTTTTTTCATACTAGTTTTCACAAAAAAGTTGCTTCGTTTTTACACACTGAGTTGTTGTTTATAGTCTACCTGCAGGGATGCAAAAAAGGGTATTGTTCGTTTCGTTGTTTACGTATTAATAAATATATTAAAATTTGTAATTAGAAAACTAACAGTAACGGTAAACAATACGTAACTTACACCATGAAATCGTTTCATGAAATTTCTTCAATTCTCTTTTGAACTTTCTTGTTTTTCCTTGCCTCTCTACACCTCTTGCCACCACAAAACCGGTTTCATGCAACTGATTTCATGAAAAATGTCATCGTGTAATTTAGCTACAAGTATATATTAAAAATATTCAAAATAAACTTTATTAATTTTTGCTACATCAAGTGAATTAAAAGAAAATTTACATATTCATTATATCTTCAACCACAGCTGAAATGGGTTTGCCATTTCGTTTACAATTCCTACAATATTCATTTGCGACCTACTAAAGTATGTACCTATTTATATACATATTCATTATCTTTATGTATAGTAAGTAGTCAATTTAACGATGGCTTTATGTCGATCGCTAGATAACTTGTGGTCGATGTGGATAAGAATGGGGTGTTACTCTTCTCCTCGCATTTTTCCAATGTTTTTCGCTTAAAAATCTTAATATCACTGTTTAAAATGAAATATTTTAGAGCAAACAAAAACTATCAAATAAACTATTATTAATCATTTATATTTGAAACACCTTGTGGTGTCATTACTTTACACTAGTTGTTGAAAAATAAGAAGAAGAATTATATGGTGTTTAAAATTTAAATTACTGTTAAAAATAATTCTATAATCTTGAGATGTTTCAAAATATGTATTAATATAAAATATATTTCATTAAGAAAACTAATTGATTTTTATTAAATTTGCGAAAAAATTCGGGATTATCTGATGAAGAAAGTGTAAGAAAAAAATAAAAATGTTGGCCTTTCCATTTTTTATTAAGAAAAAAGAGGCGCTTAAATTATAATTGGTGAGTAAAACTATTAAAAATGTAAATTTATATAATGAAAACGTAACAATTAAATGGCATAATATTAAATACCATGGCGTAGATGAACAAGTTATATGGGTGCAAGAACTTATTTCATCAAAATTTCGAGTGGTATAAATTAATATTATAATTCTGTCACCTGTTATTTGTTTAAGTCCATTTTATCAATCCATAATAAACAATACCGTGTAGGAATAGTATATTTTCGGTTGTGCTACCAAAGTTTCTTGCGCTGGTCTGTCACTTTACCAGGTAAAAGTTGCAGTTTGAAGTCAGTGGGGCACTTAAAAAATAATTTATTTTGCTTACTTACCGATCTAATGGAAAAAGGGAAATTAAACATATTTGTAATAAATTCATTATTTCCATTTATTAGTATCACAACATTTATTGATTAGTTCTTTAACAACAATTACTGGTTTAATATTTGGCAAGCTTCAAAACAAAACGATTAACGTTAGACTTTTCATATTAATTATTATTAGGAGAAAAACAATAAAACCTTAAACTTAAAGGAAAGATTAAAAATAATAATCAAAATCTGATTTAAAAAAAATCCGTAAATAACTTGAATTCAATTCAAACAAATTTATGCTCTAAAATTGAATAAACAATAGAGTGTCATGGTATTTTTAAGGCAACTCTTACAAAAATATTGAATATTCTTAAGACTACAAAATTTGAATAAAAAATATATGTATCATTCTCATACAATCATATAACGGTTCAAAACTCATAATATTCTTATATTTTGACGCTGAACCTCAAACACTGTGTGATCTTCATCATCACTATGTCCGTCTTCTATGGAAATGGGTAGTGGAGTTAATTCCTGTGTTGAGCGATCTCCTTGAACACCATATTTACGTTCAGCACGTGACAAACGCAAACTGAAAGAAAAAGGTAAATCAGTAACACCTAACATCGTAATGGCAAAAAGTACCTGTAAATTTTATATACTATGAATAAAATAGCTCCCGAGCTTAAAATCAAAAAGAAATAGAAACCAGTCTTAAGCGATTCGGATATATCATCTTCATCAGTTAATATGAATTCTTCATTTAAATGATGTTGCAAATGCGCTGGTTTTGTGACGGTTTCTAAAACACTAGTTTTTTCACTTCCCTGTTGAGAAGTTTGTAGTTCTAGCATTTTTCCCGAGCTTTCCGTTACCGTGTTCTCATGTTTATTGACCAGCTTGTCATTATGCTCGTCATTTTTGTTAGAGGGTGGTTGCGTTGTTTTTACTATAGCGTCATTTGTTACATTGACTTTAAGTTGCTTTTTTACACTTTTTTGTTCCGGTAGCACAACCGGTGTTTTATTCTCATCAGGCTCCACATTTAATGTTTTATTCGTTTCTGTTTTTATGTCTCCAATAAAAAGAAATGCCAAAATTAGCACTACGTAATTTAATTTTTTGGGTTGAAATATGGAGAGCAGCAGCATTTTTGAGCTTTTTGCCAGAGTTTTACGAAATTAGTTTTAACTTTTATCATTTAATAGTATTATTTACTCAATTTGTTTATTAATTATACAACAATTTGTTCCTTTTTATCACTTTTGTCTTAAAAAATTATAAATTTTATTTTTGTTTGCAAATAAATTAACATTCGTCATCTGTTTGTAGTTGTGTTAGTGAAATGTTTTGTAAACAAACACGTTGAGTTAAAACGTCAAGTTGTACTAAAAATCGTACATGTGAAAATTACAATGAATCCTAACAAAAATTAGAACTTAAAACTTTTAGCGTAGGGCGGCGCACAGTGATTCGTTTTATTGGCAAAGTTATGAAAAGTAATCGTTTGTATGCAGAAAATCTTTAGTTAGCAAAGCCGGTGTTGGTTATACCATAGAGGAGAAAATCCTTGCGTCCGGCTCTCAAATGCAAATTCTACATTGGATGAAATAAGATTTTTAGCTTTGGAAGAAGAAATTGATGAAGAATTAAGTGATTAAGAATAAAAATTTTGAAAAAAAACTGTTTGTGCTACTTTTTTTAAATTTTTATGATGTGTCCGTAAACTAGAGTTGTTCCAAGGCTCATAACATCATACCGTTTGACATATGAAAATGAAATTGAGTATGTGCCTATGATATATGAAGATGAAGAGATGTATAGTATGGACATAGTCGGGAAGGAGGAGGGGTATTTTACTTGACACCCCAAACCGAGAATAATTATTTTTTCGATTTGAATATACCTTGAACTTTTACCCCCATCTGGCAACATTGCCTTGAGTTGTAAACAACGTGTTATTTTTTGCTCGTGTGTGATTTTTCTTTAAAATTTAATTTTTCCTTTAAATCGCTTCCAATATGGCTAGCCAGAAGCGAGAATACTTTGGGAATAGTCCCAAATTTAAGACGATAAGGATTGATCCTGGCCCTAGTAACAGGTTTCATTTGCTAGCAAATGAAGAAGAAGAAGAGGCAAGAGCCGTCAAAGAAAGGGTTCCACCAATAGTGGTAGACTCGTGTCACAGTTTCTCAAAAGTTTGGGAAATACTTGGTGAGGAGTACTTCTTCAAGAGAATGACTATTGGAACTAAGGTTACATGCAATACAATGGTCCTGTATGAAGCTGCGTTAAAAAAGCTGAGTGAACTGAAGTACAGTTTTTATACACACGAAGTTAAAGACGTAAAGCACTTTAAGTTAGTGTTATTTGGTTTGCCAAGAACAGACGCAAAACTTTTAAAGGAGGAATTGATTAAAATGCACAACATAAACCCAGTAAGTGTCAAAGAAATCGTAACCAAAAGGACTACAGCTGATGACGCTATATACTTGATTGAGTTTAACAAACAAGAAGTGTCAAAAAATGATATTATAAAAATAAAGTACTTTTGCAATATTGCTGTTTACTGGAGAAGACCTCTTAAAGGGAATAAAGGGCCTACGCAATGTACGAAGTGCTCTATGTACGGACATGGAGCTAAAAACTGCAATAGAGTTATCGTCTGCGCAGTTTGTGCTGGCAATCACGACCAGACTGAGTGTGTATTGGCCAAAAACACTCAAGGGAGTAATGTTGTTTATAAATGCCACAACTGTAGCCAAAAGAACTTAAGAAACTCGAATCACAGGTCCGACGATCCTAAATGCCCTTGCCGTAAAGATTATTTAGAAATGCGCCTACGATTAACTTCTAAGTCTAGACCTAATTTCAACAAGTCGAGAATTAATCATGTGTATGATGAGACTGAGTTCCCACACCTGTCAAGTCAGAGTCAACCAACTGATTCACGAGAGCACACCTTCCAAAGGAAAAGTTTGTACTCTGAGGTTTCGAAAAACAGACCCCGCGACAGCAACAACGGTGATGACTTATCTAACGAGAGACTGTTAGAAATCTTCTTTAGTGCTGTGGATGCACTAGAAAAATGTCGAAATAAATTTGACAAATTAAGAGTGCTTGGCATGATGCTCAAGCATGCTATATAAAATCATGGGTAGTCAAAATGTATACGTTATGCACTGGAATGCTCAAGGCATAACAACTGAGTCAGCAGCTGCACAGCTCGAAAAAGTTCTCCATGAGCAAAATATTGATATTTTACTTCTTAACGAAACGTTCCTGAAGCCGTATCATAGGTTAAAATTTGGAGGCTACAAAATATACAGAGAAGACCGTCAAACACATGGTGGGGGTGTGCTTATAGCGGTTAAAAATTACATAGATCATAAGTTGTTACCAAAGATTAAAACAATAACCATAGAAAATATCTCTGTGGAAGTTAAAATAAGTGGACGTCCCGTAAGTTTTATCTCTGCTTATAATCCTGTTTACACTTCTAATTTTAAAACTGACTTAGAACTTCTTACCAATTCGTTTAGTGACTATTTTATTTTTGGTGATTTGAATGCACAACATGTGAGTTGGAATTGTATTTCAAACAATTCAGCTGGCAAAGAACTGTACAGACATCACTTAAGTTCAAGTTATTATGTATATCATCCGGATACACATACTAGATTCGGCCAAAATATAATTCCAGTCCAACCATCCACGGTTGATATTTTACTTACTAACTCTAACATTTCATTTTCGCAGTTACAGTCACATCCAAATATTTTACAGTCTGATCACACCCCAATATCTTGTTACATTTTTGGAACACCACAAAATCACTTTGTTACAGTTCCGTTGTATAATCAGGCTGATTGGCCAGCAATTAAATACTGGGTCGAGAATGAAATTAAGAATCATAATATCGGACAAATAGAGCTTAACAATATAAACCTAGATTCGTCATTAAATAAATTAGTTAGTATAGTTAAAGAAGCCTTTTCCAAGATTCCAATTGGCCAGAAAAATCCTTGGCAGAGGGAAATTTCAAATACGTCTAAAATGCTGATTACTCAGAGGAACAAGTATAACCGTAAACTTAAAAGATGTAGAGATCCTACTTACAGAACTCAACTAATCAGCATTTTAAAACAGTTGAATCAATTAATTGATTTTCATTTGAAAAGGGATAGAAATGAAGCGTGGGCTAAATTCATTTCCAAACTGCCTTCCGGCTCTAAAAAGTTTTGGAAACTAACAAAAGCTTTAAAAGGTAGAAATTCTGCAATCCCCGATCTAAATATAAATGGGGAATTTTTAAGTACCGGTGAAGCAAAAGCAAATGCCATTGCGGAAGTTTTTAGATGCAACAATAATATCACCAACAACAATTCATCACCTTTAGATAATGTGGTTCTAAATTATGTGCAGGAACTTAACAATGTAAATCTCGCTGACAGTGACAATTTTGAATTCACAGATGCAGTAGAGGTAAAGACATTTGTTTTTTGTTTAAAAAATAACAAAGCCCCAGGTTTAGACGGAATTAACAGCATTATTTTAAAAAATATGCCCGATTACTTTTTTGAAACTTTGAGCAAACTATTTAATTACTGCTTGAGAAATGGTTATTTCCCCATGATATTTAAAAAGGCCAGAGTTATACCTATTTTCAAAACTGGAAAAGATCCTAAATTGCCTTCCAGCTATAGGCCAATAAGCATTTTGAGCTTGTTGGATAAAGTCTTTGAAAAAATAATCCACAAAAGAATCGTAGAGTTCTCAGAACAGAATAACATTATACATCAGCAGCAGTTTGGATTCCGAAGAGAGCACTCTACGGTACATCAAATCAAACGAGTGGTTAATATTATTGAGAATAATAAAAGAAATCGTAGAAGTACAGGTATTATATTTCTTGACATTGAAAAGGCTTTCGATACAGTATGGCATAATGGCCTATTGTATAAACTTAACTCTTTTAGTTTTCCTTTATATTTACAAAAAATCATACAAAGCTTTTTAGACCAACGTTCATTTGTAGTTTTCGTGGAGCGCATCTCATCAGATGAAAAACATATACTCGCAGGTCTACCGCAAGGTTCCGTTTTGTCACCTACGCTTTATTCGTTATATACGTCAGATATCACTCTACGCAGGAATCAGGAAGCAGCATTTTATGCAGACGATAGTGCTTTCATTTGCAGTGGTAAGATATCTAATTCATTAGTTAGGAAAATGCAAGAGAGCTTAAATTCAAGCCAAAAATATTTTAATAAATGGAAAATAAAGGTCAATGATGATAAAACACAGGCCATTATTTTTCCATATAATAAGTCGCCAAAACGCATACCTTCTCAATCTATGTTGTGCCGTGGGAATGTTATACCTATAAAGTCAGAAATCAAGTATTTGGGCATTATAATGGATAAAAAACTAACATTTAAGCAACATGTCAACCAAATTTGTGAAAAAGCTATAAAGTGTGGTCGGGCATTGTTTCCCATACTCAACAGAAGATCTAAATTGAATATGAAAAACAAAATATTGTTATATAAAATGTGCATTCGACCAATTATGAGTTACAGCTGTCAAGTATGGTTTCATAAAACTGCGAAAACTCATACCAAAAAGCTTCAGATAATACAAAACAAGAATTTGAAAATAATTCATAATCTTCCTCGTAGGTATCCGACAAATTTACTTCACAGTAACTTTGGACACAAGATGATAAACGATTTCACTAGAGAACTGACACTGACATTTAATGAAAAATGCAGACTGTCAAACTTTGAATCAATAAGGAATTTACAAGGTAATCACTAAGATTCGTTCGTTAAGAAAGAATGTATTAGTGATTATCCAAACAAATTTCTTTATAACTTCCATAGAGATCAAAAAGGTTTTTGTGAGCTATTTTCCTTAAGGCTGTATATTTATTGTTATTAGTTTTGTAAATTTAATTATAAGACTCTTATTGTTGTAGTACTTATAGTAAAATCTCATACCTCTGTACCTTTTATATTTTAAACTTGTAAATAAAGACTTTTATTAAAAAAAAAAAAAAAAAAAAAAAAAAAAAAACTTTTACCCCCATATTTATAAAAAATAAAATATATTCGAAATCTATTTTAGAACAAATTTTTTTTACAAAAGTTTTTCTAAAATACATTTCAAATAGGTTTTATTTATTCATATATTCATAAAATTATCTGTTTCTATGAGGCGTGGTTAAAGTTTTAAATTGGTATCGCGTGAAAGTTATGAAAATATAACTTTACCTACTGGAAATACCACTCCTTTCAACGACACTAGAGGGCGCTGGGTTAAACAATTATTTTTCCAATTAAACTATTCATATAATAACTCATTTCTTGTTTGTTTCTCTTTTTTTGTGTTCGCATCACTCAAAATCTACTGGATGGATTTTAAAAAAATGTGAGGAGGTACCTTAGTATCCTGATTCCAATATAGGATACTTATTTCCAAGAGAAAGTTTAGAAAAAGCAATGAAATTACGCCGATTTGAATTTACTGCATACTGTAAGGCATCTTTTATTTTTGAAAGCGGGATGTTTCAAACACGGCTGTGCAACAGATGTCGCTGTTTTAAAATAATAGAAAAATTACTTAATAACGTGATAACAATAGATGGTGCTGTTTTAAAATAATCACAAATATGACATACTACCAAATAGCCAATTGAATAAAATTTGTATTTTTATTTTGTGGAATTACATTGATATTAAAATATTTTAAACACCTTTTACAGAGTTTTAAAATAATCTTTAGAATTTTTATCTAGGGATGGGTGTACGTTAATATAAAATAAATACGTAAGAATCTTAAAATTTCGTGTGGTTTACTTTTAAAGCAAAATCGAACAAATTATTGCCAGCAAAAAATATTAACATTAATTAAACATCTATTATGTATTCGAAAAATCAAATATTTTAATAAATATTTTACCTTCCGTCTCCATTAGACATTATCATGCCTTAACAAAAGTCAAACTTCGTATGAAAAAAAAAAGTCAAACTGCATATAAAAAAAAATAGTATTAAAAATAATGTTTTTTTTATGAAGGTTGACTTTTGTTAAGAGGTGTTAATGTCTAATGAAGACGGGGGGTAGGACATGTATATGTCTAATGAAGACGGATAGTTAGTTTTTTTTTTTTTTTTTTTTTGATAAAGATTGACTTTGGTTAAGACATGTTGATGTCTAATGAAGACAGGGAGTTAGCTATCAACATGTCGTAGACGGATGGTAATGAAAAAGGGGGGTAGCGACGGAAGAGGTTGACACAATTGATACATTATTGTGGAAGGCTATTAAATCAACAAGGAAACAACTTAAGTTTATTCTCCATTTTATTGTTAGTAATTTGTTGTATTGTGTTTTATTTTGATGCCACACAACACAAAAAGCTAAATCAAAAAAAAAAAAAAAAAAAAAAAAAAAAAAACAATTGACAGCTACCAAACTCCTAAACGTACGTTAAAAGTTGTCCAACTTTAGTACTTTGCGTTGACATAGACGATCAGAAATTCGGGTTCAGAAAACCCCTATTTCACGTGGCACGTCGTCTTTTTATTTGTCTATTGAAAAAGTCGAAGTATTACGTATGATGTATTCTACGTGCCTCGACCTTAATCCGTCGCCTATATTAGTCATTAACATATCTTAACAAAAGTCAAACTTCTTATGAAAAAAACCAGTATTAAAAATAATGGTTTATTATACATATATACAGTTTGACTTTTGTTAAGACAAATTTATTACTAATGTAGACGGGGGGATAACAACAAGCATGAAATTTAGAAAGATGTATTAAAGGGTGTTCATACAGATGATGTATTTTAATTGCACATGACCTTAGCTTGAAACTGTCAGATTTTTATGTACGATCGTGTAGGATAGTGAATCCTGGCCTTTAGCACACATGCTATTTTAACAGATCGCACGACTGAATATGATAGTGAATGAAAGGCCATCCTTCAGTAGTCAAATCGATAAAACTACATAAAGTACTAGTTCATACTTACTTAAAATCCAAAACTAATTTAAAACCTTATTTATTTTTTATGAATTAAAATTTAAACACATTTATTATACATTTGACATCTTGGTAAATTGTTTGTTTATTCATGTAAGGACTATTTATTTTTAAGTTAATTTTACATTAATTTTTTATTCTATAGAATTAATTTGTAAACAATTTTAAACACAAAATGTACACGGGAAAGTATTTACAATCAAATATTTTTTATTAATTAACATTAACAAAATATGTTTATTTACTCGCATTTTAGGGAATATAATTAATATAATTTTAAAATTATTTATTTTTCTTAAAAACTAAGATCACAAAATAATTTATTAACAATACTGCTGCCATTTTAAACCATCCACTAGAAATTTTAAATATATCCATTTTCATTAAGATACTAATGTTTTATTTAAAAATACATTCGTACTTACTTCGTTAATACAAATAATTTATTTTTTAGTATTCACTGCGAAAAAAAAGAAACAATAACTTCTTCAATTAAAGAAATAATTACGGCACTTGTTCTAAAAAAAAATACAAATCTTAGAAGAATTACAGAATAAAAGATAAAATTAAACTAATTGATAAAAATAAAAATGTCTAGTAAAAGCTGGCCCTTGTTTTTATTTGGTACCGCTTATATCATACTACCAAACATACGTTTACCACGTGTTAGGACAAGACTGACGACCATGACGGTCAATAGAAAAAAGACTAAACTTAAAAATGTTGTTATAACACGACATCTTTGGCGGAATTTCTTTTCTTTTTCCATTTTAATGCGCAACTGTTCGGCACGGGGCAGATCTAATGTAAAATCCGATTCGGGACGTGATGAGGGCTGAAAGTAAAATAAAAAAATTAAATAAGTTATTGAAATTTTTGTAATATTTGTAAATCAAATAAAATGCAAAAGAAAAAATAAAAAAAAATATATATATCTTATTGCTGTTATTGGTAGCATTCCACTGATTTTAAAAACATTTTCAAAAAAAGTATAGTTCAATTACGTCTTTAGGCCACTTAAAAACTAAACTAACCTTACTTATAAAACTATGTTGGGGTAAAACAAATAACTAAAGATTTTCTCTTGTTGCGAAACAAAGGTTGGCTGAAGCAACAACAAATAAAAGTTGGTAAATATTAAAGAAAAATACATCAAACAAGAGGGAAACTTTAGGTGGTGGTAGACTTATACTGTACGTGACTACTTACAAAATTAGATTAGAGTTCAAGGTTGGACTAGATAAATAATGAAAGCAATTAATGATATTTTTGGAAAAATGCTGACAAAATTTGACCTACGTAATATGTAAGTAGATCCGTTTCACGACTTTCTCCTCGTTGAATTAAATAACCAATATTTCTTGGAACAAAACATTCCACATGTTCATAATATGCTTACCTCTAGCTTGAGTCAATTACATAACTATCCGAACTATACCCCAGTTCTTTTTCCTATTATTATAAAATCCTTAAAAAAAGCGTTCATTTTGCAGACCCACTCTTATACTTCCAAGCTTCCTGTAAACCTAACCAAATAGATATTGAGTATTAAAATTATTAATTGCTAAATTCAGACATAAATAATAAAATGGGTTAAAAGAGAGCCTGGAAAAAAGGTTCTCATTGCACTTGACAACCAGTCGGTCATAAAACGCATGTGAACGTGTACTATAATCTCTTGATGGAAACTTAACAGGTGTGTCTCGGTTAATAAGGTAACGTACATTGCGTTTGTATGTCCAGCACTGGCTAGCATAAGACTTAGGTCCACGGACAGAAACTTGTTAAATGTGAATAAAATGGGGGATCTAAGCCTTGGACAAATTATAGTAATTACTGGACAATCCTTAATAAGAAAGAAAGCCGACAGTTACCACTCGACTGTCTGAATTCACTGAAGTCAAGAGTAAAGGTGACTCAATGAAAGCAAGGTTGTCGTAAATTATAAATCGATTGCCTATAATCAATGAGGACGGAAAGTGGTCAAAAAGAGACCCATTATTCGATATGCTGCCAACATTAATAATAATAATAATCTATCAGCTTTAGGGTTGTGGTTTTAATTCCCTCCAAAGACTCTGGGTGTCTACTAAATAAATAAAATAAATGAAATTTTTTATATATAAATGATGACATTTACAATAGTCCGAAATATAAAAATGGAAAAATATTTAAATTGTACTAAATGAGCCATTGGTGTACCATTGTGCTTGTCTAGTTCAATTACACCAACTGTACCAAACCTGATAAATAGGTTCTAACATCTGGTGGCAAAAAAACTGCGGAGAATTATTTTATGATGCAATCTTATGAATCTGCCCACTGTAGTGTTGTTTAAACGATAGCGTAAGCATTATGCCTTTAAAAGAAATTAAACTTTGTTTAACTTAAAGATTACGACACATTGTTTCATCTCTTTTCTTTTTAGTTTTTTTATTTGGGCAGTTAATCGTTGTCGGTTTAATAAGTTCGAGTAGCAAAAACACACCTGCTTACAGATTGATATTGCAAAAAGCTAAGAAATTGCCAAAGGCGCTCAATATTCAGTAAACGGCAGCAAAAAAATTGTTTGTTTGAATTTTAATTGCCTTTTAGATGAATAAATTTTTTTATTGGTAATGTCGCAAAGCTCATTACGAAGTTTTCTTGTAACGAGTTTTCTTCGATGATCTACGAATTCCGTTTTAACCGAGATTTACTGTATACAATTTGAATTTGGCAAACCTAAATGAAGGGAAAATAATATTCAAGTTACATACATACATATATGTATATGTATGTATGTAAGTAAGTACATACAGACGTACAAACCCAAATACGTACGTTAATCTGTACATTACAAACAATTATACCTATAATGGTTGATTCAGATACAAGAATCTTTTGAAAAATTAATTAACTACATTTTTTGTCGGAAATTTTTAAAGAACATTTTTACCAGAAACTTTTATAAAAAAAGTTTTACCAGAAATTTTAATAGACAATTTTTGGCGGAAATTAAAAAAAAATTATCACAAATTTTTATAGAAAGAAATTTTATAGAAATTTTTTACTGTAAATATTGATAAACAAATTTTGCAGGAAATTTTAATAGAAACTTTTTGCTGGAAATTAAAAAAAAAAATTACTGGAAATATTTATAGGAAATTTTTATACAGAATTTTTAGCGGAATTTTTTAGAGAAATTTTTATAGAAAATTTTACCGGAAATTTTTGATAAAGTTTTTTACAGGACATTTTTATAGAATTTTTTAACCGGAAATCGAACAAAAATTTTTGATAAAATTTTTACCGGAAATTAAAAAAAAATGTTTGCGTAAATTTTTATAGACAATTTATAAATTACCGGAAAATTTTTTAGGAAATTTTTATGGAAAATTTTTAGCGGTAATTTTTATAGAAAATTTTAATAAAGTTTTACCGGAAATTTTTGTAGAAAAACTTCACCGGAAAGTTTATATAAAGTTTGTTTTATAATTTTTTTTTTAAAGAGAAGTACCACTCATGCAGTTAATGCCTACATAAACTATGGCACTTCCTTTGGAAAGGAATAGTAGTAGATAAGACAGATGGTTAGTGATAGTAAAGCTTCGATTCTGGCAACACTGCAATTGCACGTTATGATTATTTTTAGAACAGTATTGCAGCGCCTCTGGTGTTATTTAGGCGAATTAGTTCGAAGCTAGCATATAGCCAATTTATAATTATTTTACTTCGCCGGCGATTTAGTGCTATGTGGTAATACCGGCGAAGGAGGGCGCTTTGATATGCATTATTATAAAGAAAAATTAATACATATCAGAAAAATTGATGTTGTCACGTCTGAGATTTGAACTCGTGACCATTGCTTAGTAGTCAACGTGCTAACCACTTAAGCTACAGCACCCTTTGCTTCGAAAGTATTCCCCACCAATTATAAGACTCTTACTTTTATAGTGCTTCAGTTATGGTTTCTTTATTTACTTTTTATAAAGCTAGCTACCCATCTCTGGATAAAATTCTAAAATTTATAAAAAAAAAATTCTAAAATTCTAAAAATTATTGTAAAGCTTAAAGGTATTTAAATTTTTTTAATAACATCACAAAGTAAAAATACAAATCAAAGACAAATGTTATTCAATTGGCTATTTGTAATTAATGTTTTGTCATTATTTAAAAACAGCGCCATCTATTGCGCAATTGTATTTAAAATATCCTGCTTTCAATTTAAATTTTTATGAAAAATTTTACCGGAAATTTTTATGAAAATTTTTAATAAAGTTTTTTTTACGGGAATTTTTAGTGGCAATATTTATAGAAAATTTTTACCGGAAATTTTTATAGAAATTTTTGATAAAGTTTTGATAAATTGAGCCCATGGTGCCACCCACCACTCCGAAATTTAACAGCAAGCAGTCACTCCCTGTGGTTGCATTGCAATAATTTCGAACATGAGCGTAAAGCGACTCATTTAAGCATGCGGAGGTATGGTACTAATAGAGAGTCCACATTTCAGACAGAAAAACCAATGAGTAGGTATCAAAATAATATATAATTTAAAAAGATATTAACATTCGTCTACCCTGTACAGTGTACCTGACCTACTCCTCTTTTTATGTACATACATACATATGTATGTACATACATTTATATGTATTTATACATATATGTATATGCATTCATGTTTCATAAATTTAATAAAAATGAAATAAAAAAAACACTCCCCATCATTTCATTCATCATCCGTTTCTTACCCACCTACTTACTGACAGACTGATGACCAGACAGACATACACAAAAAACACAAAAATCACTCGTTTTTTTGTTACTTTTCATCAATTTCGTCACTGTTGGGCCTTACTTTTTTGATTTGCTGTTTGTTTGTTTTTTTTTTAGATTTTGCCTTAACCTTGAAAAATTGTTACTCCAAAAACAAAGTAGTAAAAACAAAAAAGAGCAAAACGCGTTATCACAAACATATTATTAACGGCTTATTTTTGTTGTTTATAATTTTCTTAATGTTGCACTTCTCTATGTATTAAAGCAATCGCTTTGTTGTTGTCTTTATTACCTTAATTATAACGACTTCTTTACTGTTGTTTTCGTTTATAATTTTTATTAAGTTTTTCTCTATAAACATGTTGCAGTCGCGTCTGTGTTTGAGCTCTTTTCTCTTATTGTCTTGTAAAATACATAATTTTCCTTCAGTAACCGTTCGTTCGTTGTTGTTTGTATTTTAAGTTGGCTGTGTTTAAATTACAATTGTTGTTTAACTAGTATTTTCACTTTCTATTTTAGGTGGGGGGTTATTTTTAGGGAAATCACAAGATGCTCAAATGTTGCTGACCGTTCGCAAATTTGCATCTTGCAAGAAAATTATTGTTTCTAGCTTACTTATAAAAGCGAAAAACTATTTATCGCTCCGACAAAATCCTAATTATGTATATGTAGCTGTTGGTAAGTTGTGTTAATGGGCCTTAGCCTCTGTTAATATTTGTATTGAGTAAACAAATTCGCTAACTATTCTGCATAATTTATTTATATTTCAATTAAAACACTTCACACTTTTAATGACGTCTGAGTGTTGGAGTGTTACTGCTGGTTTCTGTATTGTCACTTAATGTTGAATTATGTATGTTTCAGTTTTTTTTTTTGTTAAAAAACTATTCACGTTTGATGATCGCATTATAATGCGAAATTGTGTTTTGCTATATTTAAATTTAAATGATAATTTTATTCGCATGAGTTTTAAAAAACCCCATATGATGTCAAAGAACTACGAGTAGCTTTACCAAGGATGGAGAAAGATACAGTGTCCATGCAGTTTAAAAAGACTTTTAGTAAAAAAAATCATTAAGAAACTATTTATTCTATAAAAACTTAACCCAACTCAATTTTTTATAGAAATAAAAATTGACCACGCCCACCTTTTTAAGTAGATAAAGAAATATAATACACATATCTTTGAAATTTTGCACCTGTAACCCCTTTATTAATGTACATAGTATAGCGAAACACAGACTAGATTGAAATAGTGGGCGTGGTATCTCCCATATAAAGTGATTGATTCTTATCTAGGTACACGATAAGAGAACTCCATTAGGTAGAGTATTGAAACTTTGCACAAGTAACCCTTATACTAATGTGCATAATATAGCAAAATGTACTCTAGATTGGGACAGTGGGCGTGGTAGCACCCATATAAAGTGATAAATTATTATTGTGTACCTAGAGAACTACATTTTGAAAATTTGTGCAAGTAACCCTCATACTAATGTACTTAGTCTAGAAAAATATAGACTGGATTAGGATAGTGGGAGTGGTACCTCCCATAAAGTAAAATATTATTATCGTGTTAGTACTCATATTCAAGCAAAAAAAAAGGTTGGATGGGAACAGTGGGCGTTGTACCTTGCATATAATCTAAAACAGTTTTGTCTTGGGAATATCATACGTTTTCGAGTTAAAGGTTGGCCATACTTTTCTTCCAAGTGTTTATTGTATTTTTGGTGGTTGTGTGTAGCGAAGCGAACCGGGGATAGCTAATACATATATAAATTCAATTGCAAATATTAATATATAATAATCAAATTTGGTTTTCAGCTGAACAAAACTTGTCCTGCAGGCAGAATTGGCTGCTGTATGCGTTTGATCGCCTGGTGGAAGTTCGGATGCGTGTAAGAAAGGCTCTCATTGCACTTGACAACCAATCGGTTATAAAACACATAAAGCAAGTGAACGTGTACTCTAATCTAGTACTGGAATGTGTTTGAAAACTTAACAGGTGTGCTTCGAATAATAAGGTAACGTTTGATGTGGATTAAACGACACATAAACACAGCTGAGAGTGAAGCAGCACACCAACTAGCAAAAAGGGGATCTAATGTGAATTTCTATAGACCAGAACCCAGAGTAGCGCTAGGAAATGGCCTAATGCGAGCGAAGCTCTTCTAATGGGTGAAATCGTTAAACCTGAAAAGGTGAAGGGAGTCCATTACCCCTCTGTCCCTTGGCAGGAAAGCCATTAAGGTGCTCAGATATAGAAATACCTTAAGAGACAGGTCATGGTAACTTTAAGTATCATCTAGGTAAGATGAAAATCAAAGATGATACTGCTAACTGTACCTGGAAGGGGCTGAGACGGGTGCGCACATTGTATATCAATGTCCAGTATTGGTTGGATTTGGGACCACGGGTAAAACTTGTTAAATGTGAATGACATGGCAAATCTAAGCCTTGGACGGATGTTAGCATTTACTAGAGACTCTGTGATGAGAAAGAAGGCCGACAGTTACCAATGGACAGTCTGAAATCACTTAAGTCAAGAGTAAATACTCGTGGTAGCTGGTGACTCAATGAAATTAAGGTTGCCGTAATATACAAATCGATAGCCTATAATCATTGTGGTCGTAAGCGGGTCGAAAAGGGATCCATTAAGTAAGCGCCTGCTTTAATATCTCTCCTGCATTAATAATAAAAAGCCACGTCTTACATAGTACTGGAGAATTATAATTAGGTTTTTGGTATCAATAATATTGGGTAATTTTTTCGTTAGGGTTGTTTCAAGGATGATAGAAGACAAGGTTACGGCATCCCGAAAATAAAATTGATATTTTCTGCGCATTTCGGCCTAATGACGTCACGAAACTGTCTTCCTATTGGCTAATAATTCTGATTGAGAGTATAACTAGAAATTATGAGAGTTTTTAATATAAATGATGAGAGTTCATTTGCAGGGTTGCCAATTATGCATATTATTTAGATTTATTTGTAACTTAATACCATAAATAAAATTTCCCATAATCGTCCCTAAAAGCATTCCAGATTTTTTTTATTCGATATAATAATTTCTTTGCCCCTATCAAACTGTTAAATCTGAATGTCTTGCTTGTCAAATAAAAAAATCATCAACACATTTTTTGACGTTAAGCAAACACTCATCCATAAATAAGTAACAAAAAAAGGTGTTAAATGTTAAATAAAAAAAAAAAAAAACAAAACAACAAACAATGTTGTAACTTAACGTGTGTTAATGACATAAACGTTTTGGAAGTCTCTAAATCTTAAAATTATTTAATATTAATTATGACTTCGTTAATAAAAATATAAACATTAATTCATGAAGTTTTACATCACATAGTTTTTTTTCTACCGTTTTGTTAATAAAGATGAATATTTTGCAATATTTTGTTTTGAGAGCATTTTTTCGCATTCGCACAAACGTGAAATTTTTATTTAAAATAATTTTTTTTATGTATAATAATCAAGGTCAGGAAATAGTTTTAATAATGTTGCCAAAAAAATATAATAAAATAAAAATAGTCGCATTAAATTTAACCCATAATTGTGTGACAAGCATGCAATAGTGGAAATTTAATATCAATATTAAAGATGGATGCGGCAGAGACGAATTTGATAACCCCTTTATTTAAATCTGAAGAAAAAATAAATATACATATATAACATGAGAAAATATACGTAGTATAGGGTGAAAATACCCTACAGGAAATTTGTGTAAATTGTTCAAAAGCATTTGTTCCACGACTTGTGAAAATAGTGGTATTATTTTAGAGTTCGACAGAAAATTATGAATTCTTGGTACCTACCACAAGAGTGTTACACTCATATCAATTAATTGTGTTACTTTCTTTGAAAAATGAATTGGATAGAGTAGTGATAAGGCAGGTGGTGATCAGAGATCGTAGAAATGTACAAGAAATTTTAATGGACACATTGAAAACACTGTACACCTTCTATATATTGTACATTCTTTCCGCATGTACATCTGATATTAATGTGTGGCTATGACTGTACTTGTGTACATCTTGTGTATATGCTTTAGCAAGCAAACACATGGGTGGGAGTTGCCATATTAGTGTTTTTTGTAACTTTTGAACTAGAGACATAAAAGTCATATTGGGTATTTATTTATATTTATTATTATACAAAAATAGTCCGAAGGACCGATTTCAATTTTATTATTTTCAATATTAAATTAAATGTTTGTACCGATTTACACTTAATTTCACCAAAGCGAAGTATTAATAAATAAATAAAAGTATTTTTTTTATATTATTTAAAACAAAATAATCTATATTTTAAATTCAAATCTCTAATACAATTCCTTAGAAACAAGTAAATTTTTCATTAATTGTTTTTTCTACTTTGAGAAAAAAAAACTAACCAAATTTAAATAAAAGTACAAACAACCAAAAACGGCAACGCTGTCGTAGAGAATAAAATTTGTACACTAAATAAATCTCTGGTGGTGATATAAATTAAAAGAGAAAAGCTTCTGTTTTAGCATCACTTTTTATATTTACGTCATATTTATTTTTAGATAAGTTTTGTAGCGCCTCTGAATCCAGTAGGTATATTAGTTTTAAAACTGTATTGCCATTTTATTAATATTTTGCTTCGCTGATGACTTAGTGCTATTGAATAATAACGGCAAAGGAGGACGCTGTGATATACATATACTAGTAATCTAATCAAGGCGCAACGCTGTCTACCGCCGAGCTTTAAGAAACAGTAATGTAAACTTATTTTGTTTAATATAATCTAATAAATTTAAATGAAAAATAGAGATAAAATCGCTAGATAAAGCAGAAAGTATCCAAAATGTCATCACTCTTACAAAAAATAAAAACAATTACAGTTTGATTTCATTTAACTTCACTACCCCACGCTGCAATAAAATTGGATTTTCCAATTACTAAGCGTTGACGCCGCGGTATTTAGGTTTGCTTCAAATATTTGCTAAGTATCATTTTTGACAGTTGGTTTGATCTCAACGCGCTTGTTTAGGCGAAAAAAATTAAAGTTTATGGTTTCGGTGCTAGCCTGGGATTAAACCCGGCGATTCATTCCAGCCAACATAAATACTTAGTAGTCGACGGGCTAACTACCTAAGCTACAGCATACTTTTCGGTGCAGACCGTCGTCACTGGCTCTTCGTTTTTTTACGGTTCGCGAGCGCTATCGAAGTGAGATCATCATTATAAAGCTTCGACTTTTATAGAACAATTTTGTGCTTATTTCATTTACTTTCTGTTATCTATTTATATTCGTCTAATTCTTGACAGGAGTTTCTTGTCTGGAGCGATAACAATATTATCGGGTACTCAATAATAACATTAAGATTATATCTGAGACCTGTCACAGAGCATCCGCATACATAGTGTTTGTTAACTCTATAACGAATTCCTATCACCCAGAAACTGGTTTGTGTCAGTTATCTTTTACTGAGATTCCATAACATCAAATTTGCGTTATTAGAAGGATACGTTAATGCCGTAGGTGTTTCATTACAATATCTAACATAAAGGCGGTGCTTCGAATTTGACACATTCTGAAAGTTTAATATTTTACCACTGTTTCAAGCATTTCGCTGGGATTATCTTGGTAGTGGTTGTCCGCACAATGCTCTCTTCCAGTTTGTCGCAGGTTTGCTTATATATATCCCTGAACTTTAAGTAACGAGTTTGCAAAATATTGATCGTTTGTTGCGCTCTGTTATAAAAACATACAATTAACCAAATCACTCTTATTCGAATAAAATAATTCGAATTAGATTTATTCGAATAAAACTATTCGATTAATCTAATCATTTTAGTTCGTATAACACTACTCAATTTATCTAACTTATTTATTCGAATAAAATTATTTAATTAATCGAATCTTTTTTATTCGAATAAAATTATTCGATTAAACGAATCATCTTTATTTGATTAATCTAATTCGAAGGATAAAGTTTTAGTGAACTTTAGGTAACGACTTTGCAAAATATTGATTGTTTGATGCGCTCTGTTATAAAAACATACAATTAACCAAATCACTCTTATTCGAAAAAAAATTAATCGATTATTTGAATTAGATTTATACGAATAAAACTATTCGATTAATCTAATTATTTTAAACACTATTTAATCTATCTAATCATTTTTATTCGAATAAAATTATTTGATCAATCGAATAAAATTATATAACACTATTTAATCTATCTAATCATTTTTATTCGAATAAAATTATTTGATTAATCGAATCTTTTTTATTCGAATAAAATTATTCGATTAATCGAAACATCTTTATTTGATTAATCTAATTCGAAAGACAAACTTTTAGTTTTTTTTAAATTAATTTTTATTTAACTTGCTAAGTCTGGCTATAAATTTTGTTTATGCTAAATTGTTACTTGAAATAAAACCTGAACATTAAATATTAAGAGGACGTTTTACTTATTTTTAATTTTTAACTTACCATTATTTTAATTTTATTAAATATGTTTTAGTACATTAAAACTTTATTACTTTTTTTTAAATTATTCCTTTTATTTCCACCATAAAAAACCAACTAAATTCTTAGTCAATTAAAAACTTTAAAGGCACCAAAATCCATTTTCTTAAACGAATAATACATTAAAAATTCTTTTTATTTACTTTTTATTGTTGTTTTTATTATTACCACAATGCAACTTTAGAAAAATTAGATTTTGTTTTATTTCATCTCTTCTCTTCTACAAAATAATATTAAATTAACCAAAAATATGCAAATTTATCTTGATAGTAATTTTTTATTGTTTTGCAGAAAAAAAGGAGAGAAAAACAATTCCAAATGTGGCAATAATTTTGAATAGTTGAGAAACAAAAGCTTTTTACAAATTGTATTTATTGTATCGAACGAATGTTTACTTTACTTATGTTTCCTTTTAATTTTTTTTTATTTTGGTAGAATTGTAACAGTAGTTGTAGATGTTAAGTGGTCACAAAACAGTTAAAATGTTTTTGGCCAACTGCTGATGCTGACAATAAAAGGTTCTTTAAAAGGGATAATTTGATTTTTATATTTTTATTGTGGTTGTTTAGTTTTTGTTGATTTGAAGTCCTAATCGTATTTTTGTAAAAGTAGGTCAGGTCAGGTTAAACGGGGCGCCCGCAGGAGGTGTGTTCACTCGTAGGCCATTAAGGCCCATGGTGGTGCCCCGACGACTATCTACCCCCACTTTTCCGCATAGAATTTCAGTGCCTTCAGAGCGTAGGAACCAACTGGAGCTTCTCGCAAAACCTAGTAGCCTACTTAGGGTGGCATCTCTGAGACAATCCAGGTCTTGTAAGAATCTTTGGCCCAGAAATTTCAGCTTGCGTTCCTAAAGAGCCGTGCAGTTGCAGAGAATGTGTTGAACTGATTCCTCTTTCTCCTCATCTATGGAGCTTCTGCAACTCTCACTACGAGATATTCCCATACGCTCCGACATACGTTCAATCATCCTGTCAATTGAGAGCCAAAGAATTCTAGTCAATCTGCAAATGGTTAGTGTAGACCACTTGCGAGCCATTTCCTTTAGTGACCATTCCCGTAGCATGTTAGAAATTTCAGCCAAGGGGGTATTAGTATCTCTCTGGACATTTACCACGTCCAGGTTCGTGCCGTTCCTGGCACATTGATCGGTCATATTGTTTCCACGAATGCCTTTATGTCTTGCAACTCACACTATCCTTATGGGATGTCGTACAAGAAGGGCCACAGATTGAATGCACGACAATACACAGCTTGACTTGACTACTTTCGAAACAAAGGCCTTTATGGCGGATGGACTGTTAAAAAAAAATATCAATAGCCGTTGCCTCCGTTGTAAGTTCGCCAATTCTCTTTGCCGCTACCTATATAACATATATTTCCGCCTGAAACACGGTACAGATATCGGAAAGCCTGAGTGAAACTGAAAGATCAAGATCTTCAGATGAAATTTCCGACCCAGTTCCCGTATCTGCCTTGGAGCCAGCTTTTGTTCCTACATATATGAAAGTTGGTGATGAAACAGAATACATCGTACGCAGCTTCAGGCAAAAACGCTGTGAAATAAACAAAGTCCATACTAAAATCGACAACAGTAACAGACAAAACTAAATCAGAGTGCTAATCGTACCACTATTCTGGGCTAGATAGACTTGAAAGCCATTAAAATGTTATTACTTTTCCATAAAAAGAAAAAGTTTGTTTGCAGCTAACTTCACTATCTAACAGTCAAACCTAATTAAGCGCGCTGAGCGCTAACTAACGGTCAAAAATTTCCATGTACCTGCAAAATGTATGAAGCAAACCTTAATTGTAATTGGAAAATCCGATTTTGACAGAGCCTTAAGTAGTGACGTTGGCTGCAAGCTCTTATTTAGGTTTGTAATTGCAGCGTTAGCTCTAGACAGCGTTACATATAAGGTTTATCTGTAACGCTCTTTCAAAATCGGATTTTTTAATTGCAAAGCGTTGATGCCTATGTATTTGGGTTTGTTTTAAACGTTTTTTATGTGCATCATATTTACTTTTGTGCAATAGTAGTAGTGTTGCCAACCCAAGAGCCCGTATATGCAAGCAGCATGTATGCAAAAGTTGCAGCCAGTAAACAGTTCATACACAAATCTATTCTGTCTCTATTGGAAACCCCTTTCGTTTACAACCGCCCACAAGAGTGATGCAATTTTAGCGTGGTTTTAAATTACATAAGAATAAATTCGACTAATAAATATGCAGATTTAAGAATAATAAGAGGAAATTTATTACCAAATTAAAGGAATTAATAAACAATTTACCATACAGATGGTTTTAAAAGTTTTATAATGGAAGTTTTTCAAGTAATACAAGAAGAAGCAAATGCATGAAAAAACAAATGTAATGAGTGCTCCGATAGGCTAGTAGGTAGTGTGCTATCACACTGTATCCTGTTATCAGTTTAGGATATTAGTATATTGTATTTAGGTACCTGTTTCACCTTTGTCCAAAGGTAGCTGTTCCCTGCCGCCTTTAAGTTTACAGACACAAACCATAAACGCTCCCTCCACACCCTTATTCACTGCACATCTGGGTAAAGACCCCCAAAAGACAACGCTCAAGAGGCGTCGCCTCACTAATTGAGGAGTTTTTCTTCTGTGGTTGATCAGGACTGAATTTTCCTTAATACTCTTTCCGATAATTCCATTTCGAAGGTAGTCAACTTTAAAACATCTTAATGAAAAAATTCATAATTAAATTAACAAGTTGCCTATAATTATTTGATGTAAGAAATTTGTCACAGAGACACTGAACAGAGTTATATCCTTAGGAAGTCTAAAATCTCACTCTAATTTTTGCTTTCCGATCAACCGACATCAAATCGACATTTTTGGATGGAATGATGTCAATCAGACTCCTTTTTTTATTTTTATCATTACCCCTACTTAGGTAATGCATCATTCTGGAACTGGGAAATATCGTTATGGGAAGGAGGATAGAGAAAGTAGTGTTTGTGGACATTTGACTTAAACTTTCTCATATTGAAGTTGACAGGAAAGAAATCCGCAGGGGCTTTATTCCACATTCTAGTTGTTCGGGCGAAAAACGAATTTTTCCTATAATGCGTAGTGCGATTTACTGGCTAATCGCCCAGAAATGGATGGTCACTTTTTGAGGAGCGTGTTGTACGCAAAAACGTGTGGGTATCGGGTACGATTTCCCTGATTTCATTAGACCACATTTCATTGTAGTAAGGGTAAAACAGCGAAATACATCCCACATTGCGAGGATGCTCCAGTGAGTCAATAGAGTTGGATACCCTACTGCCAACGATGAGCTTCTTCGTCCTCTCCTACACGCGAATAAGTAGCTTCAAAATAGGCTTTCGGTCTCCCGCCCATACATGAGAGTTGTATTCCACTTTAGGCCAATTATAGGTGATATAAATACCAGGAAGATCAGATGGAATGATATATCGAGACTTGAAAAATCTGTTTAGTCCATCGAACTAAATTTTCATGCCAAGAACATCAAAAACTTCTGATTCCTAACTAAACTAAACTAAATCACCCATAGCTATATACACGAATGCGCGTAAAAACACGACATTGAGTCTTACGAGCATAAACTTTAACTCTATTCGCACGGACCCAATTCAGAAATTGTGATAAGATTATGATTGAGCGTATCATGTTTTGTTTCTTAGCTCTTTTAACATCTTGATCCCTTTAACATCTATGATCCCTCGGTACCAGTCCCTGACATTTGCATGGGTCCACCTGAAGCTGGAATATAAGAACTCTCAAGGTCTAACCAATGTCCAAATGACTGGTACTACGGGAATCGGTGGCCAAACGGGGGAGTAACATGATGGCCAGTCCTTAAAGTTTGCATAGGTCCAAATGAAAGGTACTACGAATATCGGTAGTCCCTCGGGGTCTTCCCTAGTTATTGTTGAGGTCCTTCGCTGTGGTTTTGACCTAAATCGCAGGAAGGACGATTTAGTCCGGTATGCCGTTGCACTTTAACAGAGGTACCAGGAATGGTACCGGAACATAGGCGTTGGTAGATTCATTATATTCATCCTGTGGTAAGACCACCTTCAGGTTAAAGCCATAAGCCAGTCACTGATGCTAATCTATATCTATATATATGACACAAGGTGACGAAAGGGACCTTATCTTGCCAGGGTTCAGAATGATTTTTTCGATGTGTTTCGTTAAAGTACAAATTTCATGATAGAAAGCAAAAAAAAATCAGGCTAAAATTTAAGAAGTTGTGGCGATTTTAAGTTTTTAGATCAAAATTGTGCGAAAGCAAACAATATTGAGTCTTACGAGCATTAAATACTACTTTATTCGCACAACCCTATTCAGAAATTGTGACAAGACCGTGATTGAGGGTATTCATGTTTTGTCTCTTAGCGAGTTGGAGCACTTGACCTATTATTGAGTGGATATAAATATGCTATCTGCTACAAAAGAATGGTTGGAAGTTTGACAAAGAAGGTAATTTAGAAAAATAATAAATAGGGTAGGAGAAAGAACGGAGGCTTGCGGTACCCCTGAATTAATCTTGAACTCATTTGATGTCACCCCATCTAAAATAACTCGTATAGTACGATCCCTTAGATAGTTTGATGTAAATCGAGAAAAGTTGTCACCGATACCAAAAGAAATAAGTTTTGATAGAAGAGCATCATGCCACACTCTATCAAACGCCTTGGACATATCTAGAGCCACCACCTTACTTTCCCCGAAATGGTTTGGAACAAGATTAACGTGAGTACCTGCCATACTCGGCCTAACCTCATGGTGGTCTTACCACCGTGTGAAACTTAGGCGTAGACTAGCCACCAATCGCTTTTTGTGTGTGATACAGTCACAATGAGTAGCAATTTATATAATATGGCAAGCCTTTCCAAGGCAAGCCTAGATCCCCATTATAACCTCTTGCTTAGGGGTTTGGAGACTATCCAAACTCCGTCTGTTGAGAGTGCAACAGCACACTTGATCGACCTTGCAGCTTACCTACTTAATCGATCTTAAACCACAACCACCACGTGTACCACCGAAGGGGACCTCACCAATAACCGGTCACAGAGAGGATAGGCTCTCTGTGGGGCCACCGATTCCCATGGTACCAGTCCTTTGGGCACTGGTCGGGCCTCGAAGAGGACCCGCAATGTTTATCGCAGACCTTTTCTTCCAGATTTAGGCTCTAGGAACCCTAGCGTCTGGTGCCCCTATTTTCCCCGAGTGAACCGCGTCAAAGCATTTGCCATTCCTGCAGTGACAATTGGAACCCCCGTGGGTAGCCGGTATTTGTGGAAGAAGATTAACGTGAGTACCTGCCTACTCGGCCTAACCTCACGGTGGTCTTACCACCGTGTGAAACTTAGGCGTAGACTAGCGCCCCCATTGTGTAGTATAACAACACTTTACGATTGCCACCAATCGCAATTTCTGTGTATACAGTCACAATGAGTAGCAATTTATACAATATGGCAAGCCTTTCCAAGGCAAGCCTAGATCCATATTATAACCTCTTGCTTAGGGGTTTGGAGACTATCCAAACTCCGTCTGTTGAGAGTGCAACAGCACACTTGATGGACCGTGCACCATACCTACATAAATCGATCTTAAACCACAACCACCACGTGTACCCCCGAAGGGGACCTCACCAATAACCGGTCACAGAGAGGATAGGCTCTCTGTGGGGCCACCGATTCCCGTGGTACCAGTCCCTTGGGCACTGGTCGGGCCTCAAAGAGAACCCGTGATTTTTCTCACAGACCTTTTCTTCCAGATTTAGGCTCTAGGAACCCTAGCGTCTGGTGCCCCTATTTTCCCCGAGTGGACCGCGTCAAAGCATTTGCCATATTCCTGCAGTGACATTTGGAACCCCCGGGGGTCCCCGAAATGGTGTATGAAGTGTCACTATTTTTCCGAAAGGAAAGCCGAAAGCGAAAGTCACCGGTAGAGCGACCCCTATGGAAACCATACTAACGTTCGCTTAGCAAACTGTTGGACTCCAAATACTTTACTAAATCTGCTTTGTTTTATTACAGTGAGCGAAATGTTCTTCGTTACCCAGTGTATTGTGATGATAATTGCATTGGATTAAATAATATTAAATAACTCAAATCAAATTATAACAATCTTGCAAATACATAAAATCATTTTTTTTTTCTTTTTTACTATGGAAACAAAAGCTCAAAATGGGGCCATATTTGTTTAAAATTCGCCCAAAAACCCACAAAATATGGAACAATAAAGAGAAAATTAAAATGCAAAAACAACTGAAAAACACTAAGGCGGCTTTTATTATGTAATTAAGAGATAAAACACAATAAAAAATTAAATCTTACAATAAAAAGAAAGAGTGGAAAGAAAAGAAAGAAATAATAATAATAAAACCTGTCCGTTTTCTGTGTTTTATCTCTGCTTGTGTTGTTGTATTTTCATAACTTTTTTTCTTCTTTAAATTGAGTTATTGTTGTTGCTTGTGGTTTTCAATTATTAATTGTTTTCATTTTTGTAGTTGTTGTACTGTATGTATTGTGTTTACTTGTTGTTTTTTTTGTATTTGTGGTTGAGTTTGAAAGCAACCCAGTTGGCCAAGCCTTGAAGACAACTTAAACGTTGAGTACAAGACAATAGATAAACGTAAAACCCTTATTTAGGACAGCTCAAACAAATCGTCAACGAAATTTGTTAACAAATGACCACGAAATCAGACAACAAGAGGAAAATTCCTTGCACTTTGTCGTCGACGACTACATGAGCGACAAGTTCCTTTAGCTTGTCGCCGTCGACAACTTTTTAAGGGACTATTTTCCTTAAAGGACAATTTTTTACGCCTTGTTGTTGACGAACATTCTAACGATACTTCTCTTCAAGCTGGTATTTTGATTTAACTATAATGGCATATGAAACGCGTGGTGCAAACACAATTATATTTTAAAATTGTATGTTATTTTGACGCAGATAGATTTTTTCACACCTCATCGGACCAAAATGAGTTGCTTTACGCTGGAACAGCTTTGGGAAATATTGCTGGTTTATTTTCAAATTAAATGCTGTGCTGTCAAACTTGTATTTTTGTTAAGAAGAAGTTATGGGCGAAATGAATCACACACCGTGAGTGCTGTACGCAAGTTTGGTCAAAAAGTTCGAGACACTGGCTTTATTAATAATATAGGAGGATATTGAAGCAGACTACTTCCTTTTCGATCTCCTGCCGGCCTCAATTATTATAGATTACCGATTTGTAATTAACGGCAACCTTACTTTGATTGAGTCACGTGATACCACTAGCCTTTACTCTCGACTTTAGTAATTTCAGACTGTCGAATGGTAACTGCTGGCTTTATTTCTCATCACAGAGACTCTAGGCTTATATTTGTCATGGCATTCACATTTAACAAGTTTCTGTCCGTGCTCTTATGCTAACCATAAGAGCAGCCTCTTCCAGGCACCGTTTGCAAGTATCATCTTCATCGATTTTCATCTGGGTCAAATAATTCTTTAAATGTTCATGACCTGCCACTAAAGCAGTTAACCAGCTTAAGGTACTTCTATTATATCTGAGAACGTTACTGTCCTTCCTGCCAAGAGGGGTGATAATTGTTCCCGTATTCGTAAGGTGCATACTGTCGAGAATATGGCTGCTGCGATTGAAAGTGTGCTACTCAATTTAAAAACTTGGACTTAACACTCCGCATTTCACGCACTTATAATTGAAGACAAACGACCATCCAGTTCATAATGGTTTCTCAGTTTGATTCTTACAGAAGCTCCAATCAGACATCGAAATTGATCGAAAAATCATTTTTTCCGAGGAAGCGATTTTCATCTGCAAATTTTTTCAATTATCGTAAAGCGACCCAATGGAAGATAAAGTCGCCGATTTAATCGTTAATGGCCATATATTCCAATAATATCTTGTCCTCATTATAGCCCATTCAGGCTGCCACGAAATTAAGTAATTTCGAGCTGAAATTACGAACGAAATCTAAGGTGTTCATACTGGGCTTTTTGACATTTGAGTTGATTTCGCAAACAGCTGATCACGTTTAGTTACATTTGTATAATTTAATTCTTTAGAAAAAAGCTTTCGCACAACATTTTCGTATCAATTTAAAATATACACGAATATTAAAAACAGCACTACAACAAAATTAATGTACAATTATGTTTATATTTCCATTATTTCATTTGGCTTTTAATTTTTTTCTGACAAAAGCGCACTTTCAAGGTTGTAAATATGGTCATGGTTGCAAAAAGTGTAGCTTTTTATACAAAACCAGCGTTGTCTATCGTAATTTCAAGTTAATTTCGACGAAATTAAGTAGAATGAGTTAATTTCGGCAATGGTAAAATGTATGCGAAATTACGTAATTTCAAGTTGATTTCGGCCGAAATCACGAAATGACTTAATTTCGTGGCAGCCTGAACGGGCTATTACGTTTTCGAAGAAGTCAGTTTTAACGACGTTGTCGCTAAACAACGTGGTACAAATCGTGCATACAGCTTTGAAGTCTATGCCGTCTACGACAGTTTGGCCAACTGGGAAAAAATGCGTTGAAAATTCATTCATGCATCAGGAGAAAATTGTTTTATTTAATAAAGTTTTATAAAAATGACAGCTCTACAATGCTGTACAGCTTTAAAGTGAGAATTATGGAGGAAAAAATGTAATGTAATAAAATCGTAGTTATTATTTTAAATCTCGTCATTCGCTTTGGTTAGGAAGGATAGTGAAGAAGGCTCTTCTAGGCTTATTTCTATAGTGACACGTTTGTCGAGTGAATATTTACGAAGTCTTTACTGATTTTGAGTAATCGCTAGTATGAAGTCTAAGGTAATGACATCCACTCTCTATTGGTCAGACTTGGGAAATTTCAATTACAGTTTTTAATTAATTAATTACATTTGCAATTACGCAATTATATGTAATTATAATTGGAATTTTTCAATTGCAATTACCTTCAATTATTTGTAATTGTAATTGAGATTTTTTTAACTTGTAATTGAAAAATTATAATTACTTTTAATTTGTAATTGGAATTTTTCAATTACAAATTACATGTAATTGTAATGAAATATATAATTAGATGTAATGGAAAATTTTAAGGAATATAATGAAATTTTGTTTAATTGAAAGTAATGTTTATTGCCTAATTAAATTTAATTACAAATTACAATTACATGTAATGTGTAATTGAAAATTTTCAATTATAATTTACAAGTAGTTGTAATTGAATTTAGTCCCTGATTTATATTAATATTACTTGTAATGTGTAAGTTAGAATATCCAATTACACATTACCTGTAATTTTAATTGTAATCGAAATGTAATTGCATCTTCCTGTGTCTTCCTGTGATCTTCAGTGGAATTTTTTAATTTAATTTAAATTACATTTAACTATTTGTAATTGTAACTGAAATTTTTTCAATTACACATTACATGTAATTTTTAATTAAAAAATTACAATTACTTTTAGTTTGTATTTAGAAATTTTCAATTTAAGATTAAAGTAATTTTCAATTACAACTTACAAGTAGTTGTAATTGATTGTAGTCCCTGACTTATATTACAATTACTTCTAATGTGTAATTAAGAATATCCAATTACACATTACCTGTAACATTATTTGTAATTGAAACATAATTGAAGCTTCCTGTGATCTTCTGCGGAATTTTTCAATTACAATTACATTTAGCTATTTGTAATTGTAATTGAGATTTTTTTTAATTTTACATTACATCATTACATGTAATTTGTAATTGAAAAATTACAATTATTTTTAATTTCTAATTATGAAATTTTAATTCCAAATTACATGAAATTGTAATGAAAAAAATCAATTTAATTACATGTAATGGAAAATTTTAAGGAATATATGTAATAGAATTTTGTTTAATTGAAAGTAATGATTATTGCCTAATTACAATTAGTTGTAATTGACTGTAGTCCCTGATTTAAATTAAAATTACTTGTAATGTGTAATTGCGAATATCCAATTACACATTACCTGTAATTTTAGTTGTAATTTGTAAAATTTTCATTTTTATTTCATGAATAATTATGGATTATTTTTTACGTTAAAATTTTAATAAATTTTTAATTTTGTAGTTAAGTTTTTGTTTTCCAAAGATGTTATAAATTTTTTGAAATTTAAATAAAAAAAAAATTATTTATATTGAAATAAGTTTATTTTGTTAAAAATTTGTATATTTTATTATTTAATTATTCTCGATACTGTCCATAAAACTCTCTAAAAATGCATAAAGTAGTGCTAATTATATCATTCTTTAGGAGCTACATACATATATACAGCATGCTAAAGCAAGTACGTGCGTGCATGAGTGTAGTAAGTAATTGGCTTTTAGTTACATTTCTGTGGTTTTCAAAAGTTAATTACTTCATTATGAATTTTGTAACATTTCTCCCATTTTATTCATTTGTATATTTATATCTGTCGTTTTGGAAGTCTTTGATGCAACAGAGTAATTGTTCATTTGTTAAAATGAAAAGTTTTGCAAAAATGGTTTATTAGACAAATTTGTTAAATTATGATTGTATTATTATTGTGGTTTATATTTGAGGTTTGAAGTTTTTTATTTACAGTTTTTATTGTGGCACTTGTAATTGTGGCAATTAAATTAAAAGTAAAAAATAGCTTTAAGAGTTAAATTACAGACAGAATTGATGGTTACGCAAAAATTCCATAAGAAGACAAAAAACTTAAGCTGCATGATAAATTATTCAAATATTTTTGTACCTCTTTCGTTGAATATTTAAATTTTATTAGTTGATTTATTTTTTATTAAAATGCACATGCAATTTTGAAGTCAGACTTAAAAAAATATATATTAAAAATATAAATTATTTAAAAATTTATATTAAAAAACAATAAAATTCACAAAAACTTAAATAGTTCAAAAGATTCAAATTTCATCAAATCTAAAAAGATCAGCAAAACATCTTAGATTCACTGAACTATTGAAAATTAACAAGAAAATTTTAAATTCGCCAAAAATCCCAAATTAAAATAAATCAGTCAAGTGCGAGTTAGTCTTACACACGTAGGGTTCCGTACTATGTTTAGTATGACTTTAAAAATTCAAGTTGTTAATTTTTTATAAAAATATCAGGAGCTTACCTATTGCGGTTCAAAAAATAAGGTAATATTTGCGAAAAACATTTCACTAATGGACACCCTTCACATTTTAGTAATTTTTATAGCGGCCGAAGTAACACATCTAATGTAAACATTTCAATAGTCTACCTATTACGGTTTATAAAATAAGGCTTTTTACGTAAAACTCATATCACTGTCGGAACACCCATTAATTTTATTATTTTTTATAGCGCCCATGGCAATTCCCTTTCTATAAATACATCAAGAGTCTACATATTACGATTAAAAAGAAATAAGTCACTGTACGTGAGAAAAATGTCACTGTCAGAACACCCTTTAATTTTTAGTAATTGTCACATCGGCCGTGGCTATACATCTTCTGTACAACATTTCCAGAGTCTACCTATTATGGTTCAAGAAACAAGGCGTTATACATGAAAATCACGTCACTGCCGGAAAACCCTTTAATTTTTATTATTTTTTATAGGGGGTCATAGTAATACCCCATCTGTGAAAATTTCAAGAGTCTACCTACTATGGTTAAAAAATTATGCCATATTCATATTAGGCAAATCACATCACTGTCGGAACACCCTTTAATTTTTGCTATTTGTTATAGTGGCCATAGTAATACACCTCCTGTAAATATTTCAAAAGTCTGCCTATTATCGCTCAAAACTTAGGCCATATACATGCAAATCACGTCACTATCGGGATACCCCTTAATATTTAGGTTCAATTTTGTAAACTTGTTTATAAAACGAACATATGTAGTTTTAATTACTGTCTGCAAATTTTTAGTTTTTGCCTCCTACCGCTCAAGAAATAAAGACATAATCGTAAGTAACACGTCTCTTTCGGAAGTCCCTATAAGTTTTAGTATTTGTTGCTATAGCGGCCACCTTCTCTGAAAATTTCAAGAGTCTAACTATTATGGTTCAAAACTTAGGCCATATACAGCAAATCACGTCACTATCGGAACACCCTTTAATTTTTAGCTTGATTTTTTATACTTGTTTATATAGCGAACTAAGTTTTAATTACTGTTTGTAAATTTTAAGGTGCATGCCTCCTACAATTCAAGCAATAAACACATATACGTGAATAACACGTCTCTATCGGAACACCTTATAAGTTTTAGAATTTGTTGCTATGACGGCAACAGTTATACAGTTATATTCTGTGAAAATTTCAAGATTCTACCTATTATGGTTCCAGAGATAAAAGGCGCGCTGACAGACGGACAGACATTGTACCGAAAACAATAGCGTTACGTTTTTACCCTTTGGGTACGGAACCCTAAAAATTAAAAATTTACCAAATAATTACTTAAATTTTATAAAATTAAATAATTACTTAAAAAACAAAACTGAAAATCTAAAACAAAATAATTTAAATATAACAAAAAAATTAAATTTCCCAAAAAGTAGTAACACAAGAAAAGGAAGTTTCACTAAAAAAATTGAATTTCACAAAAACAAAAATAATAATAGTTTCGCCAAAAATTCATAATTCATATTTTCTTTATCAGGACCTTAGGGAATGACACCTACTCATGCAATACATTCTGTCAGAACTTCGAAATTTTTACTTGACATTATAGAAGGACTAAACACCACCCAAAGCAGATGTGCAAAGAATACTGAACAAGAATGTAAATGTAGTACATTCTGAAAAAAATTATTTGTAAAATTCAGAAAAGTCAGAAAAGTCAGAAAAGTTTCATAAAAACAATAAAATTTCACCAAATATACTAAAATTTAATAAAAAATCGAATTCCCACAAAAAATTTGAAATTTTACTAAAATAGATTTTGGTAATTTTTAGTAGGTTTTAAGGGAAGTTTTGTTAGAGAAAAAAATTCTTTGTGGCAACACTGGCCATTACTATGTCCAAATTTTACTTTTATTATTTTACTTTATTGTTGTCATTCTGTTAAAAAATTCATTTTAAATCTAAAATAGTACAATGAAATATGAGGGATTGTTCAGAGCAGTCATATATATTTTTCCATGTTATTAGGGTGTTTTTTTATAGAGGTATAGAACTTTAAGTTGCAATAAAACAACGATAGATTATTCGATTGACATGAATTTTATTTATCCGAAAGATAATCTTGTGGCATTACATTTCAAATATGATATCTGGCATATGACCGCCACGGCTGGCGCGGATCTAGTCCAATCTGGACTTCCAATCTTCGATGACTTTTTCCAACATTTGTGGCTGTATATCGGCAATAACACGGCGAATGTTGTCTTCCAAATGGTCAAGCATTTGTGGCTTATCCGCATAGACCAATGACTTTACATAGCCCCACAGAAAGTAGCCTAGCGGTGTTAAATCACAAGATCTTGGAGGCCAATTCACAGGTCCAAAACGTGAAATTAGGCGGTCACCAAACGTGTCTTTCAATAATTCTATTGTGGCACGAGCTGTGTGACATGTTGCGCCGTCTTGTTGAAACCACATCTCCTGGACATCATGGTTATTCAATTCAGGAATGAAAAAGTTAGTAATCATGGCTCTATACCGATCACGATTGAGTGTAATGGTTCTGGCCACCATCGTTTTTGAAAAAGTACGGAACAATGATTCCACCAGCCCATAAAGCGCACCAAACAGTCAGTTTATCTGGATGTAACGGTGTTTCAACGTACACTTGAGGATTATCTTCACTCCAATTGCGGCAGTTTTGTTTGTTGATGTAGCCATGCAACCAAAAGTGCGCTTCATCGCTAAATAAAATTCGCTTATGAAAATCGGGAACAAAGATAATCTCGTTTTGGGTCCAAATTTCAGTATTTGTAAGCGTTGTTCAGGCGTGGCTCTATTCATGATGAATTGCCAAACCAAACTGAGAATAAATCAATTGAAAGCTGTTAAATCGGTCGCCATCTTGAAAAGTACTCCCAACTTAAAGTTTTATACCTCTATAAAAAACACCCTTTATATTATAAATATGACTTGATGACAGTTTGTGAATCCCCCAAACATGTATTTTCAAAAAACTAGATAATTAACAAAAAAATTGCAAATTTACAAAAAAAAATTTTTTTTTTATAAAACAATGGAAAATTCATAAAGAAAAGAAATCTCTTCAAACAACTTGACCTCAAGAATTTATAAAAATTTTCAGCATTATTTCTAATACATATTTAGTTACAAGAATTTTTGTAAAATAAAATTCTTTTATTTTAAAACAAATATTTTGAATAATTTTAAAAAGTTTTTTTTTGTATTTAACGCATTCTTTAAAAACAAAAAAAAAAAAAACAAAAAAAAAAACAAAAATCTCGTTAAAGAAAAACAAAAAAGCAGTGACCTTAACATACCGACCGATATGACCAAGTACCAGTCAGTACAAACCAAGATACCTGTCGTATGATAAACAAAATACTTGAACAAGAATTTGAGACAACTTAGCAAAAAAAATTAAATAAAATAAAAGTAATAAAAAATGCACAAAGAAGAAAAAAAAGAATTCCAAAAAAATAAATAAAACATATTGTTAATGCAACCTGATACATAAGACAAATAACTAAATTTACTACTTGTGGCATGAAAAAATTAACAAAAAAAAAATTAACACAAAAAAACAAAAACATTTAAACAGAAGAATTCACAATAATAAAACATGTTATGCCAGCATCAATGTTTTTAATCCATAAAAAAAATCTGCTTATAACCTCAAGTTATTTTGTGCTTAAAAGAAGAAGAAAAAAAAATAAAAAAAAAAAAATAAAAAAAAATAAAAATTTATTTTAATTAAAAAGATGGTGTCAAAGTGATACTACTTTGTGGTGTGTGCAGGTATGTTGCAAGGTACTTTTATGCCACTTAAACTAGATTCATTATTTTTTCTTCTTCTTTTCTTTAAGTAGCGATTTTTTAAAGAATGACATTAAACCTTTTTTTTTGTTGTTGTTGTTTTTTAAACCGGTGCCACATGTTTTGGTGATGGATAATTTTTGAGATAATGATGGTGTGGTTGCTGTTGCTGTTGTTGATGTTGTTATTGTTTTATATGAAATGACCTTTAAGGACGTTCAATTACATTTACCAGAATAACAAAAACAATCACTCATCCATAAACAAGTTGCATTCTTATTTCAAACAACAACAACAACAGCAACTTTTTTTTTTTTTTAAATTTTAACCAGGGGCTAAAAAACGTTTTTATTTCTTTGGCAGGATTTTATTTTATTTCCATTTAATTTATTTTAGTTTATTTCATTTTAATTTATATTTTGTTCTTGTTACTAATAAAGGGTGATCCATTTCGAGGTACTTTTTTCAATAGCCTTTTTTTGACAGATCACGTGTGAGTCGTGTCATGCTGTCATTTTATTTTTAACCGACTTCAAAAAAGAAGGAGGTTATCTATTCGTCTGAATGTTGCTTTTTTATGTATGTAACCGCAGAACTCAGCCAACTCTGAACCGATTTTAAAATTTTTTTCTTTATTTGAAAGGTTATGCTTTCAGGTTGGTCCCATTTTAAAACCAGTTCATTATATTAAAAATTAAAGGGTGTCCCCATACAACATAGGGCACCAAATTAAAATTTTAAAAAATTGCGTATCGGTATAGCTCCCAACAGCAAAAATTTATAAAAAAATAAATTTAAAATTTAAAGGGTGTCGTAATTTGACCTATTTGAGCCTATCTTTTGAACCGTTATAGGCAAAATCTTGAAAATTTTACAGAGTGTCGATTACTCTGACCGTTACAATAAAATGTATAAATATTCAAAATTTTAAAGGGTGCTCCCTTTTGAACAGTTGTACACAGACCGCTGAAACTTACAAAGAACCTGTATTGCTAAGTCCGCTATAACAAAAAGTATAAAATTTGAATTTGGAAATAAAAGGGTGTCCCAATAGTTAATGTAATTCTATGTATGTGGCCAAACTTTTGAACTGTTATAGACAGACAGCTGAAATTTACAAGGAGCCTGTATTGCAAAGTCCACTATAGCAAGTATACAATTTGAATTTAGAAACTAGAGGGTGTCCCCATAAATTATGTAATTTGATCTATCTTTTGAACCGTTTAACACAAACACTTGAAAATTAGGCAGAATATCCACTACTTTCTCTGGTATGATATCAAGTATAAATATTTGGAATTATAATGTAAATGGTGTCCCAATAGTTCATGTAATTTGATATATATGGTTAAACTTTTTAACCGTTATATACAGATAGTTGAAATTTACAAAGAATCTTTGTGACTAAGTCCTCTATAACAACAGGTCTTTAATTTAAAATTGTAAATGAAAGGGTGTCCCAATAGGTGATGTTATTTGATCTATGTGACCCTATCTTTGAAACCGTTATAGACAGAGGCTTGAATGGTGTCCCCATAAAAGACGGATGCTGGTGAAAATAGCTTAAATTTTGAACAGTAATGCTTGACATTCTCATAGTCTTTACTTTTTTCCGCTGATTTTGGTGTATCTATTATTTGGTTTAAATCTAATTCTTAAAGATTACTTCTTACATTTTTAGTTTATAATTGCTGCCCTTCTATCTGTTTTGAAGTCGGTTTTTTTTTGCAAAAATTATTGTTTAGTATTATTTGGCATTTCATAATGGAAAGACTTACGCCTGATGGGCTCTTGAAAAGTTCCAAGAAGATCCGACGTTTTCGAGGCAAATTTTGTTTAGCTATGAGGCCCATTCCTGGCTCAATGGGTATGTAAACAAACAAAATTGCCGCATTTGGGACGAAGAGCAACCTGAAGAGATTCAAGATCTGCCACTTCATCCAGAAAAAACAACGGTTTGGTGTGGTTTGTGGGCCGGTGAAATCATCGCTCCATATTTCTTTAAAAATGATGCCGGTGCGAACGTAACCGTCAATGGCGACCGTTATCGTGCCATGATAACCGACTATTTGATGCCTGAAATTGAAGATCGTGATCTCGGCGACATTTGGTTTCAGCAAGACGGCGCCACCTCACACACATCGCATCAATCAATGGAATTATTGAGAGAACATTTCGGTGAGCACATAATATCACGTTTTGGGGCGGTCGATTGGCCACCAATATCGTGTGATATCACAGCGTTAGACTTTTTGCTGTGGGGATATGTAAAGTCTAAAGTTTATGCGGACAAACCCGCTTCGATTCAGGCCTTGCAAAAAAAACATCACGCGTGTCAATCGCCAGTTACCAGTCGAAGTGCTTGAAATAGTCATCGAAAATTGGACTCAACGGATGGACCATCTGCAACGTAGCAACGGTCAACATTTAATAGACATAATGTTCAAAAATAAATGCCAAAGAATGTTCTTTCAAATCATAATAAACATTCTCCATTAAATATGAATTTTCTGTGTATTTTTTCTTTAAAAAAGTATGGAACCTCGAAATGGATCATCCCTTATAATAATATATGGTGAAGAGGGTTAAAATGATTTTGACATTTGTTTGTTTTTTTTTTATTAAACTAAATAGTACTTTTTGTAATTGAAAGTACGGGGAACAATTTTATTAAAAACAATATTTTATTTGAAATAATGGAAATATTTTTAAAAATTTCTTACATCCAGCTAGCTTTAACGCTAATATGATTTACATACTTTATTTAACAAGATCGACAACATTCTGTCGTCTGTTAACTTATCTTGTACCCAATAAACAGATATACAAACTAGAGATTAGATATAATAAATCGCTACATTGACCTGAAATAAGTAAAATATCGTAATGGTCGTAAAGTATCTCTGGTTTGAAGAACAACGTGCGCGCGTCATTGTCATTATCGCTTAAAGTCAATCAGGCCTTTCTTGTTGCTCGGCCTTCGAGTGGTTTGCGTCTTACTCTTACACTGGCTGATTGGCTTCCTCGAATAACTGTACTGGGGTAATGTTATTTGTGGTTCCTTTAACCTTCCACGTGTAATCGTTTTGGTTATCGTGTATAACCTAGTAATTTTTATTCACTAATTCGTACATTGGAGGAGCACCACTTTCTAACTGGAGGAGAACCATTGAACTCAAATTTTCACTGGAGGAGAACCATTTAACTCATTTTAATTTTACCATTATTAAGTGTAGGTATTGAATTAAGTTTTTGGATTAACAGACAGGCGGATTATCAGGATTTGAATATTGTCTATCATTGCCCTTTTATGTGAACAGAGGAACGCCACAAGGTGTGTCTTATCACCAATACTTTGGAACCTGACACTTAACACCGTACGGCTATTCCTAAGCTTACGCGAGTATAAAGTGGCTTAGGAGTAGGTGAATGTGCGATTGCAAATGACTTCCACTTTACGCTACATTCAACAAGGATGTCTGGTGGATTTGTCAAAATGAGCTGAAGAGTTCGGGCTTGCCGTAAATCCAAATAAAATTCAGTACATAATTTTCACTAGAAAGTTAAGAATAACCCTCCTTCCAAACCATCCTTATCAAAAATATACATACATAGAAAAAAACGTTTGTTCTGTTAATGTCTACAGAGAAAAAAATTTATTTAGGTTTTAAATGGGTACCTCGGTGGGGGGCTAGTAGGTAGTGTGCTGGGCTATCAGTCCGGGGTTGTGGTTTTGATTTACACCAAAGATATTGGAATTTTTCACTACAAGTTGGCAGGATGACTAGGAAAGAGCTTAGATATAATCTGATTAACTACGAAATTGTCACGGACTGTCAATTATTATCTGGCCTAGTTAAAAATCAAGGTAAGAATATACTTGCAGACTGTGCCTAAAAATAGGCTAACACAAAAAATGGCTTTGGACCACGGGTAGTCACATGTTAAATGGAGATGCTGTGGAGACCTTAGCCTTAAGCAAACGTTAGTATTTACCATAGACTCTGTAATGAGGAAGAATGTCGACTGTCAGTCGCCAGTCTGAAATCACTACAATCAAGAGTAAAAGGCTAGCACGAGACTCAATGAAAAGAGAGGTATTCGTAAATTTACAGTCGGATACCAGAAATCATTGAAGAACGAAGGGGATCCATGAAGTTAGTGGGGGGGGGGGTACCCAAGAAGTTAGTGGTCTGCTTCGGTATAATTAGGTTCAGATAAAAATTAAATTTTATGTTCTATTGTTTCAATTATTTTTCTAATTAGATTTTTATTTTGTTTTTTTTTTTATTAGGAATATAATTGAATCAATTAAAAAATTATTTAAAATTGTACCTGAAACTAATTAACAGCTTTAATTGGTGCAAAATTTTTTTCTGTGTAGACATCAACAGAACAAACGTTGCCAAATTTTTAGGTGGAATGGATAAGAAGGGCATTTTAATCTTACAAAAGGTTTATCGAAAGAGATTGGATACTAGCCCTCAATATGGTTAAATATCTCTACACTTCTGTCATCTAATCGACTCTCGTCAAGGGCGTCGTACTAATAAAAGTCAAAAATAAGTTTGATAATTTTTTTTTTCAAATTCAATTAAAATAAATTCTGACTTTATGTTTAAAATGGCGACAATGGTAATAAAAATTTTTGGTGGCTTTATGATGATGAAATAAACCAGCTACAAGGCGAACTGTTTAAATGCATGAACTACATACGAGTACATGCGACAAACGCAGCCACATAAATATTTGCTGACATACGAGTACAAAGCACAAAGCAGTAGTTGCACTACTTGTAAATAGCAAAAGTTGCATACAAATTATCTCTTTTTTTTGCATTTTTTTTTATTTAATTTATTTTTTAACTTAAGTCAAGTTGTTGTCGTCGTCGTCGTCGTTGTTGTTGTCGCGTTTTAAACAAACTTTAAAAACAGTATTTCAGAATGTTCACAATACAAAAAAATTGCATTTAAAACTGGGTTACTTTTGTTTAGATTGATGGTATTATGCTTACAGTTACGCTTGGTGCGTTTCAGTTGTACAGGGTGGATCAGAAGTAATGCCTAAAATTTAATTGGTTGCCATTATGGCAGAAATAATAATTGAGATTTGTTTTCATCTGATGATATAAAACTAATATCAATGAGTTTAAAAATTACAGTGGTAAGAAAAAAAAACACCATAAAAATGCGACTCTGGTTCATATGATCTTTGATTAATCATATCCAGTTTATCTAGTCCTAAAGTAGCTCTGGTTATTGTCGTTATCGCGTTATTGTCATTATCTCTTAAAGTCGTTCTTATTGCTCTACCTTCGAGTGATTTGCTTCTCACTCTCACACTTGATGATTGGCTTCCTCGAATGGCTGTACTGCGATACTGTTGTTGTTCGTTGCTTTAATCAGCCATGTTTAATAGTTTTGGTTATCTGTATATCCTATAAATTTTTATTCAATAAATCTTGTTGGTGGAGCACCATTTTTAAACTCATTTTTGTTAACCTTTTAACTCAACTTTGCATTTTTTACTGGAGGAGAACCATTAAACTCAAATTTTCACTAGAGGAGAACCATGAAACTCAATTTTTCCCTAGTGGAGTACCATTTACTCATTTCAATTTTACCTAGCTGAGTTTAGAGTCTCACTTCCTATACGAAGGTATAGGTTGCTCTGCACATTTTGGAGGAAGCTAAGGATATCATATCCTGTCGCTTTGGTTTTGTACCTCTGCCATAAACCAATTTTTGTTTAGAACACAAAAAATATCCAATTTATTTCTCTCTCCATTTGGATATTTATAGTTCTAATTAAGTTTGTAGTATTAATGAACAATTATCTGTTTCAGTTTTTTATTAGTTTATTTTACCCGTTATTGTCCGGATCACTCCTAGAATCTTTTTAAAAAATTTTTCAAATCGAAACGCTAGCATTTGAGATGAAAAATATTTCATTTAAATTAATCAATTTAGCACGGTTTCCCCGTTTCCTCCCCTGAAAGGCATATATGTGACCAAGCACATTGAAAGGCACCAAAAGGTAGGTTGCCCGATTTTTATAAATTTGGGTGAAACAATGTGTCTGTCAACCCATTGTTGCGTATAGCGATACAACAAGTAGCAATTTCAGAACATGACTGGCAGGGCCAATGCTTAACCCCATATTTAGAAGTGGGACACTATGCAAAGTTCTGACACGTTATTGGTGCCTCTGTTGAGTTGTGCAACAGCACAAACCCAAATTATAGCCACCACGTTACTTCCCAAAGGCCCTCACCAATGATCGATAACATAGATTTGGCGAAATCCCTGTAGGACTACCAATTCCGTGGCACCAGTCGCTTGCACACTGTTCAGATCTCGAAGGTTCTTAGCTTTCAGTTTCAGGCAGCTGCTAGCCTAGGGGACTGGTACCTCCATATACCTCATGGAGCATTAGCGTCAAGGTGTTAAAAGTCAAGAAATCCTCCACGGAGGGCTTAATTACGTATATCGTTGCCTGGTCGATATTTGTGGATTTTCTTAGATTGCCGTCATTACAACAGCATTGTTGACGGCCCATGTAGTAGGATGGCAAATGTTTACGACAACGCTGGTGCGTTAGGAATTGCATAAAAACGACATGGAAATTAAAGTTTTATTAAAGTAACATAATCGAAATCGGTGAAATTAGCTCCAGTGCTTATTATAAATTAATGCTCCATCGATCTTCATCATAAAGCATTGATGATATTAGTTATTATTCGTAAAAAAAATATGACACTACTTTTGTTCCACCAGTTATGTTTGTTTTTATTTTTTATTTAAAAGCCTGTAGCTGCCACCGGTATTTTATGTGGTGCTTGAATTATTTGTCTTTTTTAACTTGTTACCATTTTGGGGCACTCAAGTTTAACCACAACCACAACCACCAGCATGCAACCAAACAAACAGCAGGCAGACAAACCTGCTGCATTCTTAGGAACATAAATATCGTTTTTATGGACACAATTTTAACTCTTTCAAATTGTAATTTACTTCTCAATTTATTTACAAATTGTTTGATTTAAGTTTAAAAATGAAAAGCTGGTTTTATTTAAGTAATATTTTTCTTAATATAAAAAGTTGGTTTAAAAGTAGTTTAATTAAAAGAAAGCAAAATAAAACTGCTGTAAACACGATTTATTTTATTTTAAAATATATTCTTAAAAATATTTCAATTAATTTTCTTAGTAAAAATTCATAAAAACATAAAAATTTACAAAAATTCTTTATTTTCTCTCAAAAGAAAAAAAAAACAAAACTTTTTTCATTTTACAATTGAACAACAGAATTTTTAAAAAAATAAGACTTTATTCCCCAAATTTTCCCAAAAAGGAAATTTTAATTTCCTTAAATAATTATTAACAAACTATTTGAAAATAAATCCTTAAAGCGTAACTACAAAAATTTATAATTTTTATCTAATTTCCTCTAGACAAAAGAATTTCCCTCATGGGGAAATGTTTAATTTTAAGGATTTTCGTTAAATATTTATGAAGAAACTATTTTAAAATGAATCTTTAAGGCTTAACTACAAAAATTTATAATTTTTTTCTAATTTCCTCTAGACAAAAGAATTTCCCTCATGGGGAAATGTTTAATTGTAAGGATTTTCGTTAAATATTTATGAAGAAACAATTTTAAAATGAATCTTTAAGGCTTAACTACAAAAATTTATAATTTTTATCTAATTTCCTCTAAACAAAAGAATTTCCCTCATGGGGAAATTTTTAATTTTAAGGATTTTCGTTAAATATTTATGAAGAAACTATTTTAAAATGAATCTTTAAGGCTTAACTACAAAAATTTATAATTTTTTTCTAATTTCCTCTAGTCAAAAAAATTTCCCTCATGGAGTAATTTTTAATTTTAAGTATTTTGGGGAAATTATTTATATGTAATATTATATACGAAAATAAATTATTGAATACTAAACAAAACTTTAAAATTTCCCCAAGAAATAAAAATATCCTGTGTTGGGAAATTTTTTAATAAAATTATTTTTGCAAATAAATAGTTTTATTTTCCTTTGTTAATAAATATTTAATTAGTTTTAAAAATTTTCTTAAACAAAAAAAAATTCTTAGGTGGGAAATTTTTATTATGCAGAATTCTTAGCGAAATCTATTGAAATAATGATATTGCATATAAACTAAATATTTTTGCTTAAATTTCCAAAGTTTCCTCAGATAGATAACAACTTCCATATTTGAGAAATTATTCTACAAAGCAATTTCCCAAAATAAATTGTATACTTCTAGCGACGAAACATAAGATAATGATTTTGGAGATAAATAAAATATTTTCTTTAAATATTCCAAAACTTCCTAAAATGAAAAAAATCTCCAATAGGGGATAGCAAAAGCAATATTAATACAATTTTTTTTGAATTCATATTTATGAACTCTTTTTAAATTTTTAATATTTCCTAGGGATGGAAAAATTCCCTAGTAGAGTAATTTAGTTTTTAGAAAACTTTCAATGCCAAAATAATAATAATAATTTTTTTCCATTCAATTTTCTAAAATTTCCCCAAAGAGTAAAAATTTCCCTAATTGGAAAATATTCTAACAAAAGCATTTTAAAATATAAATTGTTTAATTTAAATTTTTTAAAACATATTTAGTGATTTTTCAAAATTTCCACAAGGTGAAACAATTTCCCTAATTAGGAAATTTTAATTCAAAAGAATTTTTAATCTCAAAATAATAAGAAAATAATAGTAGAGTAATTTAGTTCTCAGAAAATTTTTAAATGCCAAAATAATAATAATAATAATAATAATAATAATAATAATAATAATAATAATAATAATAATAATAATAATAATAATAATAATAATAATACTAATAAAAATTTTCTTTTCCCATTAATTTTCTAAAATTTCCCCAAAGAGTAAAAATTTCCCTAATTAGAAAGAAAATCTTCTAACAAAAGCATTTTAAAATATAAATTGTTTTTTTTTAATTTTTTAAACATATTTAGTGATTTTTAAAAATTTCCACAGGATGGGGCAATTTATAATTTTCCCTAAAATTTCCTTGTTACAAAGTTGGGAAATTTTTATTTTAAATTTTTTTTGGCTCAAATTTAATAAAAAAAATTGATTTAAATAAAAAAAAAAATTTTTTTTTCTAAAATTTTCTTAAATTTCCTTAAATGTTAAAAATTTCCCTATTTAAGGATGTTTTTAACAAAGAAAAAATTTTAAAATATTTTGTATTATTGTAGTATTTGGTATTATTTTATAATTATTTATTTTATTATTTTCTTTTAGTTCGAAAATTTTGTCAAAGGAAAAAAAAAGGGAAATTATGATACCAAAGAAAATTCCCAAAATAAGATAATATTTTGCACAATTCTGTTTAACTTTAAAACTAGATTTCATTTACTGATTTTATAGTAAATAATTTTTCTAAATTTTAAAATTTCTTTGCGTTAAAAAAATGTACTTTAAAGGAAAAGTATTGCTTTTGTTAATACATTTGTCCATGACTTAGTTTTCCATAAGACTGGTTGCATAAACTTCGGCTACCCTTTAATGCAACCTTCAAAACTATTGAGGCTCAATTAATTTTAAACCAAATATTAAAAAATATATATATTAAAGCTACAAATTAGATACGCTCAGGGGTCATATTGGTCATTTGAATCCAAAGATTATGCACTAAGTAACAACTACAACAACAACAATGATAGATAATAATTTTGAAAAAAAAAACACTAACAAAATAATTGTTTAGCGTGTAAAATGGCAAACAAATGTGACAACATAATCGTAAATATTGGCATGAAATTAATGTTACGTGCGTCTTAACATACTTTTGGCTAACAGGCTGGTTGACAGACGAATCAGTCATTGGAAATTTGAAGAGGAAAAAAAAAATAATGAAAATATTCTGTGATTTACTCAATGGAAAATTAATAGTGGGAGTCAATAGTGGTTTCTTCATCATTATCATCATCATCATTTATCATTAATCATTTTTTTGTTAAAAAATAAATTGTGTAATTTTTGTAACTCAAGTAAAAAAACATTTTGAAGGCGGTTTTTACAATTGTAATGATTGAAATTTTGGTTTCAATATTTTAAATATAATTGTAGAAATATAAAAAATCGGCAAACTAGATGCGGTACCACAAAATGTACAGAGAAATAAATTTTTGCACCAATTAAAAGTTTTAATTATTTTGAAATTAAAGTTCAATTAGTTCATTTAATTGATACAAATATATATTTGTTTAAAACAGAACGAAAAAAAAAAAAAAAATTAAATAAATAATTGATTCAATTAATTATTTAATTTAATTTGAAACCAATTAATATATATAATTGGTGAAACTAGTTTTTTTTCGTGTAGAGAAAAATTAATGTTCAATTATAACTGGGTTTTTTCCATCCTAAAGGCCAGAATTCACTATCCTACACAATCGTACGATTTAATCACAAAAAAATCTGACAGAATTCTGTCCTACTCAAAAATCGTTTCCACACTATCATACTTTTTGAGCACACATGCAATTTTTGACAAATCGTACGACTGAGTATTATAGTGACCAATAATTTATTTAATTTTGACAGCCTTTTTTAGTGCTCTCGGTTTTAGACACTCATATTTTCGACAAAATTGCCATACTTTCATTAAATTTAATTGATTTTGTAAATAGAAATGTTTTCAAAATTACAAAAAGAAAGCTTAACTGAAGATAATAAAAAATATTTCCTCTGTAAACTGTTATTCTAAATCGATTTCGTCTAGACTGTAGCGGAACCAAATATGCAGCAAAACATTAAATGCTGCAGCTGCTGGCGGTGAAATATGCATCACTTACAATACACAGAAGCGCCCAATTTGGTCCAACAGTTGGAACAAACTGGATCTGTATGGAATATTAGAGCTCCTTAGTAAGCTCGGCCACATCGTTCAGTCAAAAAAAAACTCGACAGAGTTTATGAAAGTGAGGCCGATAAAAAAGGCTTATCAAAATTTTTGACATTCATTATTTGTATATACATAAGCCAGAGATCATCATTAGCATCGTGTCATTGTCGAATGAATGCGTAAACAACAAGACGGTTTTTATTTTCAGATAATGTTCTTCAGCTTTACCTTAACGGATTTTTAAGAAATTACCGCAATTTTGAATCGCTAAACACAAGATAGATTTTTTAAAAGAAATTTCGTTCACACAGAGTGACTAGTGTGCCTTGAGGGTTGAAGGCGTGAAGGCGTCATTGAGTTATATGTTTTGAAGACAATACCGAAAATGCTGCTAGACTCAAAAGTGCTCGCAAAACATGGTGAAAAACTTTTTTTGAAACAAATCTATATCTATGCATATAATAAAACAGTAACACATTTCCTGTCTGTCTGTCTTTCTGTATGTGTTAAACGTTAGCATAAAACGTCTTGTTAGACTAACTTAATGTTCAATATGAATTGGCCTCTTTTTTCTTGCACTTGATTTCATGTGTATACAAATATTGTTGTGCTCTTAAATAAAAACATACAATAGCATTTGCTCTTCTTCCAACCAATGCAATATTTGTTGTTGTTTGAAATAAAATTTCAGTAGTGAATATTTTGTTTCAATAGTGTCTCTTGATATGAAATACTGTTATAGCAGACAACATGTATGTAAATGTATGATGTTAAAAGCAAGGGTTTGTACTTTGTATTTTAGTTATTTTATATTAATTTGCGCGTTGAGTGGTTGAAAATAGAAAACTGTAGTAGCTTGAATATTTTTAACTTTTATTGATGAATAAAAAAATCTAATTTAATTTTTTCTCTCAAAAATCAGAGATTTTACTCTCAAGAAAATTTAAGTAAAATGAACTAGTGAACAATATGAAATGCTCTGCATATTTATTGCACACTTGATAAAACTGTCCGGTCAAATCAGGTGCACTGATTTTTGCACTGTTTGCTCTTTTGTTCTCTGTATTTACTGTTTAGTAATATTCCACTACACATACAATCAATATTAACGTTTCAAAAACATGCAATACTGTACACTTTTTAACTTCTTGCGCTCACGTTTAGTATGTGTTCGCATCACGTAAAAACTACTGTATGGATTTTCATAAAATTTTGTGAGTAGGTACCTTAGTATCCTGATTCCAATATAGGGTATTCTTTTTCCGTAAAAATATCATATTTCCAAGAGAAAGTGGAGAAAAGGCAGAGAAAGTACGCCGATTTTTTTTTTAACTATTTAAAGTTACTGTATACTTGAAGACATCTTTTGTTTTTGAAAGCGGTATATTTAAAACACAGTTGCGTAACAGATTGCGCTGTTTTAAAATAATGACAAAATATGAATTATTATTAGCCAAATTGGCTATTTGGCAGTAAGTAAAAATACAATAAAATTAATATTTGATTTGTATTTTTACTTTGTGGAATTACATTTTTATTGAAATGCTTTAAACACCTTTTGCAGAGCTTTACAATAACTTTTAGAATTTTATATAAATTTTAGAATTTTATCCAGGGATGAGTACCTTTATATAAGGTAAATACGAGGTAAATAAGAGTCTTAAAATTTGGTGTTGAACACATAATGTGTGTGGGCACAGTTAGTCTAATGTAAATTAATTGATTACGCGGCTTAGACCTAGCCTAACTGTCTGTCTTGAGCTGAATTATAAGAATTTAAATTTAAAAATTATTCTATATTTCATTACAAATTTTTTGTGTTCAATTTTATTTTTATTTACGAAATTTAATATTCAATTAAGGTCCAAAATTATTACTAAAACTTTAATGTTAACCGGAAATTGCATAATAATTTTCGTTTTTACCGCCTGAACGTGATCATTAACAATACTTAACAATAATTTTTATTGCTATACTTTCGAAATTTAAAAAAAAAAATATTCTGTTTTCATTCTTAAATCTTTATATCCAAAAAAAAAAAAAAAAATATTAAATTATTAATGAATTTTGTGTGTCTGTGTGTGTCTATTTTTAACAGTTGTTATTTGCGCAATTTATCAATTTGTGTCTATAATTATTATTTTAATTCTTATAAAACCATTTAAGAATCAAATTACTGCCACATGAATTATATTCCAAAAAGTATGCAAGAAGTTAATTTAAAAATAAATAGCAATACCCGGTGTGCTTCGCTACACCCATTGACCGCAAAAGTGCGAAACTTATTTTGTTCTCAGAGTATAAAATCTTAAACATTCTAACAATTATAGTTCTCTAGGTCTACGACAATAATTTTTCACTTTGTATTTTTACTGTTCCCACCCAACCATTCACGCCCATTATTCCAAAACAGCCTGTTTTTGCTAGTTCTCTAGGTAACCAATAACCATTTTTCATTTTGTTTGGAAGGTTCCTCGACCACTAATACAATCCAGCCAATTTTTTGTTAAACTTTGTATATTAATAAGACAGTTGCTTGATGATTCTCCCCTACTGTAGTTCCCAAGTAAATCGATGGTAAATATTTACTTTGTATGGAAAGTTCCAGGCCCACTTAAAATATATACCCTATTTTACCCACCAGATAACAGGTAACAAACTGGGAATATTTCAAGATGATCGGTTAATTTTATCTTACTTTGCCAGCGATTTAGTGCTATATGGTATACTGACCAAGGATGGGGCTGTGATACTATTGTGAATAGAAATTAATAGATATCAGAAAGTCAATGTTGCCACGGTTGGGTATCGAACTCATGCCCATACTTAAGGTGTCAAAGTGCTAACTACATGAGCTACAGCACCCTTAGACATTCTAGTCAGAAATACTTTTTGTTTCTTGAGTTGTCCTAGATCTACTTCCAAATAACGTACATATCAAATATTATCTTGATTCGTTTCTTTTCTCTGTATATATTTTTTTTTATTTTAAAAGAGAAGTAATACTCAGGCAATTAATGCCTATATTAACTGTGTTACTTTCTATGGAAACGTATAGAAGTAGATAAGACAGATGGTTAGTGCGATAGTAAAGCCTCGCTTCTGGCAACACTGTAGTTGCACGTTAGTGCCCTTTCACAAAAGACAGAAATAGGGCAGACAGACGAGATTTGTAGGCAAGGGGTTGAAGAGGTAGAGTGTTTATTTCATGACTACCGTACTGGACATTTTTTCGTTTCTCTTTTCTGCTTTTCGTTTGTTTCTGTGTTGCTTCACATTTTATTTTTCAAGTCAGCATCTACTTGCTTAAAATTTCTCAACAAAGTACATTAACCACAGATTTTCAAACACACACACACACATGTAAAGTAAAGTAGAATGTGCAAAAATCTGACTGTCTTTTTTATTACCAATTGTGACAGAACAAAAAAGCATTCAAAAAATGTCTGCCATGAATCTGTCTATTGTGAATGCAGTCTCATGATTATTTTTAGAACAGTGTTGCATAGCGCCTCTGGTGTTATGTAGGCGTATTAGTTTGAAGCTAGCATAAGCCAGTTTATAATTATTTTATTTCGCCGGTGATTTTAGTGCAATGTGGTAATACCGGCGAAAGAGGGCGCAGTGATATGCATTATTATAGAGAGAAATTTATACATATCAGAAAAATGTATGTTGCCACGGCTGTGTATTGAACTCGTGACCATGCTTTAGTAGTCAACGTGCTAACTACTTGAGCTACAAAATTCCAGAATTAATATCCCTTTTACTGAAAGTAGTTACTGAACTAAAATTTGGTTCATGTTATGTCCAGACATTCTCCTATTAATGTTATGTCGTCAACATGTTCTTTAAACTTAAATCTTTAAATACAGATCCATTGTTTTTTTTTTGATTGAAAAACACAATTACTTTCAATTACAAAATTTATTTTACCAGTTACAAACCACCAAAAATATTTAATCAGCTTTTAATAAAAATTAAAATAAAACTTTTGGTTTTTGTAGACCAGCCAGATAAAATCATTATTATTATTGAGTTGAATTGTTATTATTACTCGTATTATTGCTTTAATTTTGTTGGCATTTAAATTTAAATACTGGTCAATAGAGAAGTCAAAAATAAAAAAAAATAAATAAGTTAAAATTGGCTTAAAACCGCAGCATATGCAGAACTACACTGAAAATCAAGGCGTGTTACAGACATGGATATATATGTTAACAGTCACAGAGTTAAACTTTATTTGAAAAGACGAAATTAAAATATTAGATTAAGAAATTAAATAAGGTGAAGTTATAAAGTGACTTTATCGAAAAATATCGAAAATTCAATTTCGGCCCTTGGTAAGCTTGCGTCACATACATATATGTGATGAGCATCTTAAGAGGGATAAAATAGTGAAATAATTTTACGTTTCATTATAAAAGACATTTTTCTTAAAATCGGTTCATCCTTTAAAATAGGAGATCAACAAATATGAGATCAAAGAAGATGAATCTCATATTATATTAATGACAGTCACTTGTCAAAAGAGTTTTTTGTTATTAGCACCTTCAGAATTACTGGGTAATTTTATTCTTTTCAAATTTCTTGCTTAAAAATATTGGTTTCCTTATTTGGACAATTGTTGGTTAAACATTATTTTATGGTTACAAATGTGGTGTTGCAAATTAATCTTTTTAAATTCTTTTATTTTTTATTTTTTGTTTGTTGTTAGTTTTTAGGGTTGGGTATTTTTTTGTTTGTTTCTTTGTGTTTATAATAGATATTATTGTTTAAAATACAATTTGATAGGCGTTGATTTAGTTTCTTTTAATAAAGTTATGACATTTTTATTAATTGAAATTGTGTTCCTTTCTAACTTAAAAAAAATTGAATAAAATTTGGTTATAAAATATTGATTGGGTTAGAATTTGTTTGATTATTTGAGATACATATTTATCGAAATTTTGAATATTTGCATATTGTTTACAACAAAAGAATTTTTTTTAACCGAAATTAACAAAAAATAAATATATTTTGGTTGAAATTTTAAAGCTACATTTTGCTGTTAAGTGCCTTTGTTGCTTAAAATATCAAAATATTTTAATAAATTAAATATATTCTAGTCTACGGTTGCTGCATGCAACACAAAATAAAGTGACATATGTATGTGGTAAAAATCGATGCGAAAAGTCATAACTAGCGGTAAACAAAAAAGGCCTTTGCACTTCAGGCCTTTAATAGAAAAGATTAGGTAGACCATCTCTCTCGCTACGACTGTAATTGTTTCGTTTCATCTAAAGAAGGGCTTATAAAGCCTTGGATCTCCCTTCTAAAAGATCTACTACAATTCCTGCTACCCTTCTCTTAGAAGCGTAATGTTATATTTTTATATGTCTCATTTTGTATGGCAAAAACATGATTCTCTATTTTTATATTTCCCATTTATAAAAAAAAAATCAAATTTTTTTTAATTGTTCTTTATTTAATTGAGTGCCTTTTGCCGTTTAAATGCTTCGTTAGATTGATTGGTATTGCGCTAGTCTACCAGTCTGGAGGTTGTGGGTTTAATTCCCCCAAAAAATTAAGAAAATAATAAATATTTTGTATTAAAAGTAAAAATTAATTTAAAATGCTTCAACAAAACTTGTCCAAACATTTTTTAGTAGAGCCTCCTAGGTTGTACGGGTCTGTGTAGAGGAGAACCGACTCACTTGGGTCCTTTTGGTCCCGTTGTGACGTAGAGCCTCCTTAAAGACATTAAATTCAAGGCCTTCTTTCTAGCAGACAATTTTCGGAAGACCTTCTAGAAAATTTGTCGGCAGAAGAGAGAGTGGAAGGCCTGCCTCGTAATGACAACCTGTATAAAATAGATATGAAATACGAATAGAAGAAGGAAAGAAACCTACTAGAGGGCCTTCATACTCCTCTCTTTTACCGCTGGGTAGTTGCTTAAACGAAGGTATTTAGTATAATAATTACATACTCTTTAAAGAACATTAATGAGAATGTGCGAATTCATTACTTATCACATATGAATAATAAGGATATTCTTCTTATTTCACCGTTCATGTATGTATGCTAAAAAAAAAAAAAAAAAATAAACAGTTACACTCATTCATGGCAGAGCATTTTTTGTTGTTCATTTCTGGCCGTGAAAAAATATGAAATTTTTGTAATCTTGTTTATGAGAAATATAATAAATATTGAAATTTCAATGCTCATAAATGAAAAATTCTGAACCCTGATATTTCAGGGTCTCAAAACAGGCGTTTGTTTCAATGATGACCTCTTAACTCCTAGCGATTTCTTAAAATGTGGAAACAAGAACGAGTCACTAGGAGCTAAAACTAGAGGATATATTAGATGAGGTAGCAGGTTGTATTCCAATTCATGGATTTTTGCTATTGTAACTGCATATGTATCGCATTGTCTTGATGCAACAACAGCAAGTTTTTGCTCGCTAGATGAGTTCGTTTTTGCTTCAAACTAATACTGCATCTGCCTAAGAGCTTTGAGTTGTTCGTTAATCATTTAACCTTTTCAGGATAATCATTATGAAGAACTTCGTGTGCATTCTAAAAATTACGGCCTGTAAAATATTTTTTTTTCCGAAAATCAAAAATTTAAAATAAATTTTACAAAAAAAAAACCGAAGAAATTAAAAATTCACAACAAAAAAAAAAAAAAAAAAAAAATGATGAAAATAGAAATTAAAAAAATAACTTTGAGAAAAGTTTCATAAAAAACTGCTCAAGGCGAGTTTATTTTACTAGGTGGCATTACGGCGAAGTTAATTATTTTTTGCTTTACTTTTTTATGTGCAAAGCAGTTGTCAAAAATTCGTTTTATTTTTAAAATTTGAAAAAAAAGAAATAAAATTTTATTTAAATTATTAAAAAAAAAATAATTCAAGATTAAAAAAATACAAAATACTACCAGAAAAGGTAAGGAAGAAGTGTTTTTAGTTGTTGGATATAACATTTTAATTAGAGTTTTTGGTATCTGCCGTACATTTAACCAACAACAAAAATTATGTGGGTGGTTTTCGGTGTTGCATTTGTTGTCGCGGTGTTGCCACCTGATATAGATACGCCTTGAAACTGCTTTTAAAAATTGGATCTCGACTTTATAATGCACAGAAAAAAATATTTGCACCAATTAAAGCTTTTTATTGGTTTCAGGTTAAAATGTAATTAAACAATTCAATGATTCAATTATTTGTTTAATTAGGAAATTTTTTTGTTAAAAAATTTTTTGAAATTTTATTTAAAACTAATTAACTCCTTCAAAAAATTTGTTCTGTGCGAAAACCAAAAATTTAAAAAATTTAATTTTACAGAAAAAAAAAACAAAAATTCACAATAAAAAAAATACGAAAAAAAAATTTTAAAAAATTATTTTGAGAAAAAATCGTAATAATGCTTTTAAAAATTGTAATTCGGCTTAGTTCATATTTATACTTCTAAGTAACCTTCGCGATTTAACCACACGTTTAGGCTGTTTAATAAAAAAACTATTCCAAAATAAATTTATAAATCATTTTTAAAGATCATGATTGCATTGGCAATAAATTCAACACACTTCAAACAGTAGTCAACATATTCGATTAATTTTTCTTTAATAATTTCTGAAAAGATTTCCATACGAATGTTAGGAAAATGTGTGCGTCTGAACGAACTTAGCAAATATTTATGTAAATACGAGTACTAGTATTTTGACTACATTATTTGGGCAGTCGTGACTACTTCCAAATGATCATCGGTTGTAGATGATCTCCTAGAGTTTTGTTGCCAAATTACAGGTATTAACGTTGTACAAGTTTGAAACAAGTACGATTAGTTGGGTTAGAAGTTGTTGTCGATTTGTAAACTCTTACTGTTGCAACTTGAACAAGTATTATTGCTAGAAACGAGTAGCAGTTTTACTACATACTAGTATTTTGGAATATTTTGATTATTAGTATTTTTTTTATATTTTATCTCATTTTATTTTTATTTTATTTTATTATATTTTATTTTTATTTATATTTGATAATTTTTGTATTCATTTTATCCTTGGCCGCTTTAAGATCGATTTTGGAAGCTCAAGCTCAAACATATAGAATTAAAATTATAAAAATAAAAAACGCCAGTGGCAGTGTAAACTAATTCAACACACTTTGTTTTATAATTATGGCAACATTTATGCTGTGAAATTTATAAAATAATAAGTATTATTTTTTTTATTAAAAGAAAGTTCAGCATTAGCTATCTAACCAGGAAAATCTAATATGTCTTACAAACATATACTTATATAACAAGCACTAACTATTTAAACAGGAAAAGGTCAGGGGCATGGCTTGCCGTGTACTATCAATTAGACTAACATCTTCCTTTGGTGGCGACCAGTAACATGCTCCTAATTAGAACTTATGTTTGGTAGGAGGCTGGCTAATTAAAGTCGAGCGATACCTGTCCAAATACCTGTCGATCTCCATTTTTTTCTCCTTTATTGAGAATTTTATAATTCTAATTTTGATCAAATCAAGTAGGACCATGATTATTCGAGAGCGATGGACAAGAAAACCAAGAAAAAGTTGCAGAGGTCAGCCTCTGAAGGTACTCTGGTTTTTATTGGGTTAAAGGTACTCCTGAGGCAATAGTCACTCGGCACGAAGTCCCGTAAATTAATTGGCTATGATCAGACTATGCCCCTGAAGGAGGCTGAGAAGGATAGCGCTCATTTTGTGTGAATGTCAAGCACTCGCTAGCATACATTTTAGAACCAACGGCAGATTTATATTAAATTAGCTAACCCTGGTGCGCTTCGCTACACCCATGTACAAAAAATATAATAAACACTTGGAAGAAAAGTATGGCCAACCTTTAACTCGAAAACGCACGCTATTCTCACGTCAAAAATGTTTCAGTTTATATGCAAGGTACGACGCCCACTGTTCCCATTCACGTAATAACAGGATAATAATACTTTGCATGGGAGGTACCACTCCCACTCCCACTATCCTAGTCCATCCAATACCCATTGTAGTTCTGTAAGTACACAATAATGATTTTTCACTTTGTATGTAAGGTACCACGCCCACTATCCCAATCCAGTCTGTATTCTGCTAGACTAAGTACATTAGTATGAGAGTTACTTGTGCAAAGTTTCAAGATGCTACCTATTGAAGTTCTCTAGGTAAGCGATAATACTTTTTCTCTTTAGGAGGTACCACTCTTGCTCTCCTAGTGTTTCGCTAAACTATGTATTTTAATAAGAGGGTTATCTATTAAAGTTCTCTAGCTGCTTAAAAAGTGGGCGTGGTCAGTTTTTCTTTCCGTAAAAATCTGAGTTGGTTTATGATGACGATTTAGAAAAAAATATTGTAGAAATCGGTGCAGCCGTTTGTAAAATATGCGATTACCAACGAACGACATTTGATTTTATTTATATAGATGTGGATGACAAAGGGAATATCTAAGCCTTAGGCAAATGCTGGCAATTACAAGAGCCTCCGTGATGCTGAAGAAGGTCGACAGTCTGAAGTCACTTCAGTTAAGAGTAAAGGTTAGTGTTAGCACGTGGTAAATTACCAATCGACTGCCTTAAATCATTGAGGATCGAAAGGGGGTCGAAGATCCATAAAATTAGTGGGATGCTGCAATAGGGGGAGGGTATCCCTACAATGATAATAATACTAAAAATACTAAAAAATAACTAGTCTCAACAGACACCCAGCAAATAGTTTAGATAATTTTACATTTTGTTTATTTTTACAATCGCTTTTTCGAGGCAACTTTTGCTTTAAAAAGAAATAAAAAAAAACGGAAAAAATACTTCCGTGATCTCACGAAGCACGTCTACAAAATTTAAAGTACTAAAAGATATTTAATACCTGATTTTCATAGGCCTAGTTTTGTTGTGCAATTTTGATTTTTTGTGAAAAAGACTCAGACAGACTAATTTTACTTCCTTGTTTGTCTGCCATAAAAAATCAGACTTTCGCATAAAAAACTAGACCTATGATGATAATCACGTAAAAGAAAATCTTGGCAAAATTTCTGGAACATCTGAATCGGCGTTTAACGCCAACTAATGAATTTTAACTTAATTTATTTTAACCAAATCGTCTAATACATCTAATGGTACTTATAATTATTGCATAGACTGTTCCTTAAACATTTTAGTTTAAACTTAAATGTTTGCTTTAAAAATTGTTAATCAATTGTTTAAACTATTCCATATTTGTTTATTCAGTAGTTAAATTATTTTTTATGACAAAAACACATACTAACAAACAAACACACATGCTGCCACACTCATATTAAACACCCCCACTTGAAAAAATGTTGGCATATAAATATGCATGTGCATATAAGTGCCTATAAACGGTTTAATATGTGTTTATCATAATCACGATTAAAAGCAAAAAAAAAAAAAAACACAAAAAACAACAGCATCAACTTTAATCAAAATATGGTGATTTCCATGAGTGGGAAAGTGAAAAAAAAAAATAACAACAACTATAGCAACATTGTTGTCATGACTACAACAAAAAAATAATATTTATTGAACCGCTGCATCATCATTATCATCCTCGTCATAATTATTCACATCACTACTTGAATAGATGTTGTTGCTTTAAGCGGTTTTATATGAATGAATCCAGGTATTTGAAGGTGTCAACTGTTTTGGTAGAAAGACTTAAAATAAAAAAAAATTTATTGCTTAAATAACGCAAAATTTGGTGAAACTAATTTTCATAGCTTCTCAGGTGCTTCTCTTACTTGTCAAACTCCGTATATAAAGCTGAACTAAACTGAACTACTGAACTGAAGTGAACTAATGAGCTAAACTGAACATGTGAACTGAAGGGAACCAATAAGCCGAAATGAACTGATGAGCTGAACTGAACTAAGGAGCTGAAATAATCTAAGAAGTTGACTGACCTAGTGACCTGAAGTGAACTAATGAGCTGAGCTGAACTAGTGAACTTAAGTGAACTAATGAGCTGAACCGTATTTAGAAGCTGACTGAACTAGTGACCTGAAGTAAATTAATGAGCTGAACTGAACAAGTGAGCTGAAGTGAACCCATGAGCCAAAATGAACTGAGGAGCTGAACTGAACTAAGGAACTAAAGAGATGATATGAGATCAGTGTGGTGATCAATCCACTTCGGTGAATTGAGTGATTAGTTCAACTGAACTAGGTCATTCACGGCCTACATGGTACGTACAAGTATCAACAAGTATCAACTCTATCACCCAATCTCCAAAATCGAGATCTCAACACAAGATTGATATTTAACGATAAATCGTCATTTTACATTTTGTGAAAATGTTAATGTAAATTTTTAACAACTTTTCACATAAAAATGGAAAGCATTTAAAATGACTACAGCGAATTGTATGCAAGATATGGCATGTTTAAATTCAAGTACAGTTTTTATTTCTATCTTTGTTTAAACGCAGCTGTAATTTAAGAGCCATCCTGTGTCTAAATAAATTTTCAATAAAATAACATTTCATTCTTTAAAGTTCCTTCGCATTCAAAAACGACGAATGTATGTGGTGGTGCTTCACACGATGTTGCATTGACATGTTGTTGGTGGTAGAGTATTTTGTTAACAGAATTTGTTGGCGGTTTGAAAACACAACACAATACAACTGAAACGACAAATAGTTTTCTATTGATTTCAAATTTTTCTGTGGCTGCTACGAGCATTTGCTGTCAGAATTTATTGTATTTGTGGCATTTATATTGCTGCGATATAAAATGATTTATTAATTAATAATTTTTCTATTATTTATTACAACCACTTGTTTTTTTTGTTTGTTTGTTTGTTTGTTTGTTAAAAATATAGACATAATTTTGATTTGTGGTTAAGGCCGTTTCACACTATATTACGTAGTATTAAGACTTGTCAGAAACTTAAATAGTGTAGAAGCAATATGTAGTGAAAATACAAAAAGGATTTTGGCATCCCATAATACATCATTTTTAGAAACTTTTATAAATACTATGATTTTTCATTTTATCAGGGTTGATACAGATTTATATCTGTGCCTGGCGTGTTGCCTTAACGTAATGGTGGTCTTACCATTAGGTGAAAAAAATGCTTCTTAGAAATTTTAAAACGTGGCTGCTCATTTTTAGTAGTTGGAGACTATCGTAACTCTTGATAAGCTATTGGTGCCGCTCTTGAGAGTGCAACAGAACACCGGACTAAAGTGCAGGAAGGTCTAGTTTCGCAACTCATAGCTCGCCGCAGCTGATGATATTTGTTCCTTATCCTGTTCAGAATGGCTTATCCCCGCCATGTGAAGAATTTTTCGACTAAAAACACTGAAGATTCGGCACATCTTCTGTCTACATGCAATAGATCAGTCGTCTAATTTCTTTCCTGTCAGAATATTTGGAAATAGAAAACATGAAATTTGTTTTCCATTATTAATTCTAAAAATCGTTTTGTTTAAAGATATGATTATAGAAAATTTAAGAATTAGAGAAGGCCCTTGACATATTGAAAAAATAAATACAGCTGTTTATTTATTTATTTATTTATTTATTTATTTAATTTTAGAACAACTGTTTATTTTCTAATTGTATTTTTAATTTTATTTAAAGTGTGTGCGTGCGAAAACGAAATGTAACAACTTGGTTTCTTTCTTATTAATAATTCATGCAAATCTTAAGACTTGTATTATAGTGTAAAACGGCCTTTTGTACAAATTTATGAATAAAAATAAAAAATAGTTTTTTTTTGTTTCATTTACAAAAGCTACTGACTGGTTGTTATTTTAGCTGCTAATCTAAATCATAAGACTTGCATTATAGTGTAAAATGGCCTTTAGTACAAATATATGAATAATTAGTTTTTTTTTACAAAAGCTACTGACTGGGGCCATTGACTGGTTGTCATTTTAGCTGCGATAAAAAAAATGTTTTATTAAAATATTAACACTTTAAATTCATTATTAGAATAAAACTGAATTCTCATTAATTATAGTTATTTTCATGGTTGATTAAATTGCCATCAAAATGTTTAAAATGATGACGATTCATAATAAATTTATAATTTTTATTTAATAAATTTAAAGCATTTTTTCATTAACAGCAGTTGCATTCATAAACAAGAGGGAAGCTTTAGGTAGTGTTAGACTTAGTTTTAACCAACTGACTGCAGATGATAGGATCATGTAAAATATATTAAAAAAATTCTCGTATTCTATTACGGAAATTTGGTTTGTTAAATACATGATCTTTGCACTTTAACACTACCCTAGGGATGCCTGATGATCTAATCACAGTAGGGTACCCAACTCTATTGACTCACTGGAGTATCGATGCATTTTGGAATGTGAGTTTCGCTGTTTTACCGTTAATATAATGGAATGTGCTCTTATAAAATCAGGGAACTTGTTCCCGATACCCAAACATTTTTGCATATAATGCTTCTCATTAAAGGGCGGTTTACATGATCGATAAAGTCTTACGACATGTCGTCTAAATATAATCTATACATATAATAAAACAGTAACTCATTTCCTGTCTGTCTGTATTTTTGTCTGTGTTTGCAGTATCTAAAAACTACTGGATGGACTTTAACAAAGTTTTGTGGGGAGCTACCTTAGTATCCTGATTCCAATATAGGATACTTTGTTCGCAAAAATATCTTATTTCCAAGAGAAAGTGGAGAAAAAGCAGTGAAAGATCGCTGATTTTTTATCGATTTAAAGGTACTGCATACTTTAAGGCGGGATATTTTAAACATGGTTGCGCAACAGATGGCGCTGTTTTAAAATAATGACAAAATATGAATTGAAAGCGGGATATTTTGAACAAGGTTGCACAACAGATGGCGCTGTTTTAAAATAATAACAAAATATGAATTATTTACTGCCAAATAGCCAATTGAATAAAATTTCTATTTGATTTTTTTACTTTGTGGAATTACATTGTTATTAAAATATTTTAAACACCTTTTACTTAGCTTTACAATCATTTTTAGAATTTTATATAAACCTTTATATAAATTAAATACGTAAATTTGGTGTAGTTTGCATTCAAAGCAAAATCGAACAAAATACAAAATACACAGCTAGTATGCAATAAATCTGTGAGACATTAGAAGAAAAAACGGACGAAAATTTGACAATCGAGTCATAGAACTGTCAAATTTTCTTTATTTTTTTAAATTTTTTTTTATAAACCATTTTACTTCATCAGATGCATTCTTACAGGTCAAATGCAAATCGCGTCAAAATGACCCAAAACCAGCTAGATATAGCAAAAAGACTTCAGTTGGCATCACTGATAGTTTTGCAAAAAAAAAAAAAAAGAAAAAGGCTTAAAGCCTTTCATTTTACCTGTTTTCATTTTACTCTACACCAATTTTGTAAACGCAAAATAATCAGTCGTAAGATTTTTACTCTCATTTCCTAAACAATCGAGTCATAGAATTGTCAAATTGTCTTTATTTTTTTTATTTTTTTTATAAACCATTTTACTTCATCAGATGCATTCTTAAAGGTCAAATGCAAATCGCGTCAAAATGACCCAAAACCAGCTAGATATAGCAATAATTCTTGCAAAAAAAAACCGACTTCAAAACAGATAGTTGGGTACCAGTTCTAAACTGAAAATGTAAGAAGTATATATAAACCAAATAAAAGATAAACAAAATGCGCAAAAATAAGCAGGAAAAGAAGTAAAGACTATGTGAAATTCAAGCATCTCCTTATTACTGTTCAAAAGTTAAGATACTTTCACCAACATCCGTCTTTTATGGGGACACCATGTAATTATAAATTTTTATAATTATGTAATAGCTACCATAGTAATACACATTATGTGTAAATTTCAGCTGTATATCAAAAACGGCTCAAAAGATAAGGCATACATCAAATTTCATTAACTATAGGGACATCCTTTTATTTTCAATTTTATAATTCTTATAGCGGACATAACAATACACTCACTATATAAATATCAAGTCTCAATCTATAACGGTTAAAAATACTAGTCCATATAAGTCAAATTACGTCAGCTATGAGGACACCCTTTTAGTACTTTTTATTGTAGACGTAGTAATATTCGCCTTGTTAAAATTTCAAATGTTTTTCTATAAACGTTCAAAAGATAAGGTCATATAGATCAAATATCATTAACTTTAGGTGCACCCTTTGATTTCCAATTTTATACTTTTTACTATAGCGGACATAGTAATATTCGTTCTGCGTAAATATCAAATGTCTGTCTATAAGGGTTTCAAAGATAGGGCAACATAAATCAAATAACTTCACCTATTGGGACACTCTTTAGTTTACAATTTTAAATTAAAGAACTATTGTTATAGAGGACTTGGCCACAAGATTTTTTGTAAATTTCAACTGTGTGTTTATAACGGCTCAAAGGTTTAGTCATATACAACAAATTACAGAACTATTGGGTTACCCTGTAATTCATAATACTAAATATTTATACTTTCTAGTATACCAGAGAAAGTAGTAGAAATTCTGCATAATTTTCAAGTGCTTGTCTATAACGGTTCAAAAGATAGGGCCATATAGCTCAAATTACATCAATTATGGGGACACCCTTTAATTTCTAAATTCAAATTATAAACTTGTTATAGCTGACTTAGCAATACAGGTTCCTTGTAAATTTCAGCTGTCTGTCTATAACGATTCAAAAGTTTGGCCACATACATAAAATTACATTAACTATTGGGACACCCTTTTATTTCCAAATTTAAATTTTATACTTGTTGTTATAGCGGACTTATTAATACAGGTCGGTGTACAAATGTTCAAAAGTATGGGCATACACATCAAATTTAATGAACTATTGGAGCACCCTTTAATTTATAATTTTGAATATTTATCCTTTTTATTATAAAGGTCATAGTAATCGACATTCTGTCAAACTTTCAAGGTTTTGTCTTTAACGGTTCAAAAGATAGCCCCATAAAGGTCAAATTACGTCACCTATGGGGACACCTTTTAAATTCTAAGTTGATTTTTTTATTCCTTTTTGGTGGGAGCTTTACTGATACGCAATTTTTTAAAATTTTAAATTAGTGCCCTTTAGGGTTCTTAATACACGAAAAAACATGTATGTTGTATGGGGACACCCTTTAATTTTTAAAATAATGAACTGTTGTTAAAACGGGAACAATCTGTAAGCATAACTTTTCAAATAAAGAAAAAAATTTTAAAATCGGTTCAGAAATGGCTGAGTTCTGCGGGCACAAACATAAAAAAAAGCAACATTCAGACGAATTGAGTTTTGCAAAAAAAAAAAGAAAAAGGCTTAAAGCCTTTCATTTTACCTGTTTTCATTTTACTCTACACCAATTTTGTAAACGCAAAATAATCAGTCGTAAGATTTTTACTCTCATTTCTTAAACACGGGTGCATTTTGTTATTATTTTATCTTGGGATTTACCTATGAACGTAAAGTCGTACCGTGTAAATCGACCCATCCATTTGTAGTCGATTTGCCAGTGAATCGTACTACGCCTATAATCCGAACAGTGCATATATATACATATAAAAAAATAGTAACTTCTTTCTTTGTGTTCGTATCACGTAATAACTACTGGATGGATTTTAACACAATTTTGTGAGGAGGTACCTAAGTATCCTGATTCAAATATAGGATACTTTTTTCCACAAAGTGGAGTAAAAGCAGGAAAGCACGCAGTTATTTTAGTAGTAAAGTAAATACATAAACCATAATTGAAGCACTAATCTTATAATAATTATACTTTATTTAAGCAACAGATGGCGCTGTTTTATAAAGTAAGTACATAACCATAACTGAAGCATAGTTTAAGGCGGCACTAAAACAGTATGGGTTTTTGGTTTGGATTCCTTTCAAAGCAAAATCGAACACAGTATTGTGTAAGTGGCGGGCACAGCTAGTGAGGATTAAACTCACTGCGGATGTCTTTTCTGCCCACTTCATTATGAGAAAGTTTAAGTCAAATGTCCACAAACACTATTCCCTCTATCCTCCTTCCCGTAACCAAATTTCCTAGTTCCAATACAATGTATGTAGGAGTAGGGTTATCGCCTAAGTGCTAGACCAATTTAAATAAAAAGAAAAAAAGTGCAGAACGATGTAGCAAAAATGAGGAAAATTTTTGTGCCAAAGCTTGTTCATCCCAACCATACATTTTTGCAGAGAACAATGTGTAATAGGTTTTAAATTTTAACTGGGTTTTAAATTTTTTTTTGGGTTTATTTATTGTATTTTATGGTGAGTTTTAGTAACGAGTGATTTTTTAAGAGCTTGAGAACTTTTTAAAAAAAAAAACGCATAAAATTTGCAAAATCTCATCGGTTCTTTATTTGAAACGTTAGATTGGTCCATGACATTTACTTTTTGAAGATAATTTCATTTAAATGTTGACCGCGGCTGCGTCTTAGGTGGTCCATTCGGAAAGTCCAATTTTGGGCAACTTTTTCGAGCATTTCGGCCGGAATAGCCCGAATTTCTTCGGAAATGTTGTCTTCCAAAGCTGGAATAGTTGCTGGCTTCTTTCTGTAGACTTTAGACTTGACGTAGCCCCACAAAAAATAGTCTAAAGGCGTCAAATCGCATGATCTTGGTGGCCAACTTACCGGTCCATTTCTTGAGATGAATTGTTCTCCGAAGTTTTCCCTCAAAATGGCCATAGAATCGCGAGCTGTGTGGCATGTAGCGCCATCTTGTTGAAACCACATGTCAACCAAGTTCAGTTGTTCCATTTTTGGCAAAAAAAGTTTGTTAGCATCGAACGATAGCGATCGCCATTCACCGTAACGTTGCGTCCAACAGCATCTTTGAAAAAATACGGTCCAATGATTCCACCAGCGTACAAACCACACCAAACAGTGCATTTTTCGGGATGCATGGGCAGTTCTTGAACGGCTTCTGGTTGCTCTTCACTCCAAATGCGGCAATTTTGCTTATTTACGTAGCCATTCAACCAGAAATGAGCCTCATCGCTGAACAAAATTTGTCACATTTGAACATTTCGAACCGAACACTGATTTTGGTAATAAAATTCAATGATTTGCAAGCGTTGCTCGTTAGTAAGTCTATTCATGATGAAATGTCAAAGCATACTGAGCATCTTTCTCTTTGGCACCATGTCTGAAATCTCACGTGATCTGTCAAATACTAATGCATGAAAATCCTAACCTCAAAAAAATCACCCATTATTTAGTATTTTATGGTAATTTTTTACAAGAATAACTTTTTTTTTCCAAAAATTGGATTTTTTTCCAACATTTTTTAATTTCACACTGTGTAATTTTTTAAGTCATGGCAAAATAACCATATACGGACACCACTACGTGATAAAAGACCAGAAAAAAAAGACCCCTGTCTCCCAGTTTTGCCCAAAGTCCTCCAGTTTTTTTATGGGCCCTCAAAGATGTGGGGCCTCGATGTCATTTTTGCAAAAAAATAATAATTTCCTCAAGCTCATATTTTGCAAACCGTTTGGAATTTTGATATACTCTCTGAGGCAAAGTTGTAGCTCTTGTCATAAAGAACAAAAATTGTGAACATATAAAATCAAAAAAACTTCATCTTCAAGGTCAAAATCGCAAAAAACTTTAAAAAATTCAATTTTTTTACCTTTTTTCTCCTGTTCAGGTCCATAGGTAGCAAACCGTTCAAAATTTAAGGAAACAATTAACTATAAAAATGAACTTAAGATCTCAATAAACAACTTTCTAAAACATATGAACTTCCTGGGAATGATTCTTAAGACCGTTTAGGTAGCGCTTAGGTAGCCGCAAAAGTGAAAAATTTCCCGAAAATTTTTTTAATTTCTAAACGGTCATTTTTTTTTTGTTCTTTTATCACGTAGTGGTGTCCGTATATGGTTATTTTTTTCCGTGTTGCACTGTGTTTTTGTCATAAAGAAAAATATTGAATATTAAAGATGATAACTCTTCCCATATCTTTATATTTTTTTACAATTAAAAAATATATTAAAAATATTTCTGTTATAACAATTAAATTAAGATACACAATTTATGTTTAAGCAATTTTCTAAGAGATAACATATCGTGTTTAATGACCTGCTGCCCAAGTACTTTAACTTTTATAAAATTAAATAAAGTTTTGTTTTTTTTCCTAATGAGCTTAAAAAATTATTAACTGCTCTCAATAAAACTTCGTAGCATTTAACCTTTAGGCCATTCATTAATTTGTTGCCAGTTTTAATTTCAAAATGATTACAACTCAATCAACTTTAAAAAAAGAAAAGAAAAAAATTATTTTAAGCTGAAAAGGAAATTAAAATATCAAACATGAAATAAGTTTCTTTTCGATTTTGTTCAAACAGAAATATACTCCACCGCCCAAAGTAACTGGTTGGTAAGCAAAATATTAAACGCCCTCAACACACCCTTGACGAACAATTAAAAATGGGTGGCATTAGGTGGCAGGTAGGCAAATGCAAGTAAAACAAACACTCATGACCACAAATATTAACTCATTTATGCCACAAATTTACCAAAAAAGTTTGATTTTCAAAGCTTCTATGCAAAAAAACATGAAGCAAATGGCTATAATCTTCTCTATTCTCTTGAAACAGATATTTAACAAGAGAGATTTGGTTTTAAACATTTGCGAGCCACATAATAATTAAGTGATTTATGTTTAAATGAAATTTTTTTCAGAAAAAAATATTTTTAACAATTAAAATTGATTAGATTTGGCCAAAGCCAGACCATGAGGGTGATGATAATGATGATGAGATACTCATAAAATAATAGAAGAAATGTGAAGAAGGTGGGCGGAAGCTTTAATGCAAGAAACAAGTAGACAATTTTTACACAGAAAAAATGATTTTCATCAGTTAAAGGTTTTAATTGTTTTTAGATTAAAATTTAATTAAATAATTAATTGATTCAATTATTTATTTAATTAGGAATTTTTTTTGTTCTGCATTAATGCAAGAAATAGGTAGACAAATTTTACACAGAAAAAAATATTTGCACCAATTAAAGTTTTTAATTGGTTTCATAATAAAGTTTAATTAAATAATTAATTGATTCAATTAATTATTTATTTAGGCATTTTTTTGTTGTGTTTTAAACAAATATATATTTGAATCAACTAAAAAAATTATTGAACTTTAATATAAAACTAATTAAAACCTTTAATGGCGGTAAAATTTTTTTTCAGTGTATCTAGAGGTTTTGACAGTAGTCACTCAAAGTTAAGTTTTGCCTTAAAATGAATAAAAATATAAAAATATTTTTAATGGTAATGTTACTAATAACTAATAGATGTACGCATGTGCAAGCGTTAATATATCGGGCGTTTTTTTTTAGCTACATGAGGGCTATCGAAATCGATAACAATGGTTTGACAGTTGAGAATGTCAAACTGTGTTAACATATCTGTTCAGTAAAGTTTGGCAGGTCATATCAATCGTTTGATGCTAGCACAAGGTTTCCAAATTGTGGAAATTTACTTTGAAAAAAAAAAAAATAAATCTGTTCGCGAAGTTCATAGAGCACTACGTCTATTTTACGGTCAACATAAACGGCGTAGTGAGCAAGCAATTCGTGCAGACGTTGATCGTTTTCGCACTAATTTTATTCTTCTGGATCTATAACAATGAAAAAGATAAAATATTTGCGTTTATAAGGTGGTGGCATCATTGGTTCTTATTTCTTTCGAAATGAACAAGGGTGAATGGAAGGGTGAATGAAGAGCTACCGAACCATGCTGACTCATTTTTTTTAATTATTCAACTAAACATCAACGACATTGGGTTCCAATAAGACTTCGCAACTTGCCATACAATCGATTTATTGCAAACTCAATATTGTGACAACTTTATTTCGAGAAATGGTCATGTTCACTGGCCCCTTTTGTTTGTGCAATTTAACGGCCTTGGACTACTTTTTATGCCTGTAAAAATAATAACTATTGAAGCATTAGAAATAAATATTCAACCCACAATTGACTCCACATCGCCATATTTATTGCAAAAAGTATTCAAAAATTAGACTGATCGAATGGAAAATGTAACTCGTTGCCTCGGCTGACTTATGCCGGAAATCATATTTAAAAAATAAATGCCATGAAATTATGTACTAGATTATAAGAGAAAAATTTCATTCCAACAATATTTCTGTCCTGTATTATCATTTGAATTTATCATGCAGCTAAAAAAACACCCAAAATAAATACGAGAGTTTTTGGAGGCGAAGAACTTTAAATTTGCAGCACTGTTTTCTGTCACAGCTGATGTGACAATTAAGGGTTGTTGTTGAGGTTAGTTTGGTTTGGTAGTTTGGCAGAAATATACTCACGACAGTTATATAGCAAACATATGGTTTCAGCAGGATGGTGCTACATGTCATACAGTGCGCGATACTTGTAATTAACAGAGTGAAACATTTGGCAAACTAATATTTTAAAGAAATGTATCTGTAAGTGGCCACCTTGTTCATGTGATTTGACACAATAGGATAATTTTCTTTAGGGATGTGTAAAGTCCCAGGTCTATGCGGGCAAGCCGGAAACGTTCGAGAAAGGAAGCGAAAGTTTGACGCGTTATTGCCCAAAATAGAGCCTGATTTAGGGCGAGGGCTGTACGAAAAGAAAAAGATTACACCATGATCGCAAAACTCGAATTTTTCAAAGTCGCGTAAAAAAATTTATAAAAAATAACGCATTACAGCAAGCAGTCAGTTGCAACGTCAACGAAACATTATGATCAGAGTTGACTATGTTTGATAGGTTTCTTCTAACTCAACCTTGTTCCATACACAATAATTAAAAATCTATCTTTGGCTTTGACACACTCGCTCTTTGTTAATCCGTCTTTAGTGTTGGTTGTTACATTAGCAATATACGATTTCCGACAGGATTTTAAACAGCACATGGTTGTCCCATCTGGCAACTCTGCTAAGTCAAAACAAAACTTGCAAATCATGAGAATTTACTTCAAAAATCGCCCTTTGGTGCGAGAATATTTGATCGTAATGTTCAGTAATAAGACTTATTTTGGCTCAATTGTGATGTGAAAAAGCAAGACTGCTGCATTTAGAATAAGGAAAATCCGTTAGAGGTTCTAAGACACCGCGTATTGTTTGCAGGCAGTCATATTAGTTTACCTCAAAAATTACCACCGTTCATAACATAGTTAGCGAACATAGGGCTTTATGTATAATCGATTTTCTTAAGCTAGTGGTTAAGTCCGAATTTCTGTTTAAGTAGTCCCAAGACACGACTTAAAGTACACCAAGTCCATGTCAGTGAAAGACCAAGCATTACATCTGTGAAAGATCAAGATGTACACCTTTACATAATTATTATATTGAAGGAAAGGCACCAAAGCAGACCACTAACTTTATGGATCCCTTTTCGACCCCCTTCGTTCCCTACTGATTTCCGGAACCAGTTTGCTAATTTACGTTTACTTTACTTTCATAGAGCTTTTTCTTCTCGATTGTTGTGATTTTTGACTGACGACTGATAATTTTCGACCTTCTTCCTCATCTCAGAGTCTCTCATAATCGTTAATATTTGTCTAAGGTCTCCGTAACTCATTTATTTCATATTCATGTTAGTCTCAGCCCTTTCCCAGGCATTGACTGCAGGTATCGCCTTACCTCGATTTTCATCTTGGCTAGAAGATATGCCAAGCTTTCTCACTATCGCAGTTAACCAGTTTCAGATACCCTTATTATATTAAAGCAAGACAAGAAACTTGTTGCCAAGTTGTAGTAAAAAACGCCAGTGTCTTTTGCGGGAAACGAACCCACAACCATCGACTGATAGATAAGCACACCACCTACTAGCTCACTGGTTGCTTGTCGCTTTAACTTGCCACATTGATTAAGTCTTCTTCTTCAGATTCAATAAGACTTAGACAAATTTGAAATCTCCACATAACTGATTATCCAATAATGACAGTACTTGGCGTGTTAAATCTTAAAACATTTTTCCGATCATTGGTCCAATAAATTGCCGTCGTAATTGTGTTTTACTCTTATATATTTAAACTGCAGTTTTTATGCGTTTGCTAAAAGTTTTCTATTACTTCATAGTTATTGTTTATATTACATTTTAGGGTTTTTTTTTTTTAATTTTAACACAACATGTTGCAATGTTTGTCAAATAATTACAAAAAAAAAAAAAAAAAAAAATACCTAAACTGCAAACAAAATTCATAAAAAATCACTAAAAATTCGTGACAATGTGATTTAAAGTCAATAACTCTTTAAACATTTTTAGTTTTAACTATTTAACCATTTAGTGAGGTGCATCTTTAACAAACAATTTTTACTGTCTTTTTTATTTGTTAAATCTATTAAGTAATAGGAGGAGGCCAGATATTGCAACGTTTTGGTTGAACATCATTTATTTATTGCTACACACGAATAAAAGTTTTATGTCTTCATTATTGTAATTGCAAGAAGATGCAAGACAAGAAGTGTAACGCCGTTTGAATTGGTGTACTGGGCGTCTAATGCAAAACGCAGAAACGGTTGGAACCAACAATGTTCAACGGGTGCCCGGGGAGCTAGTAGAAAGAATACGATACTTGTCGATAGTGAGGAGAAGAGAACGAGTCGGTCGCAGACAATGTGCTCTTAACCATCAAATTGGCTAGGATAAGCCTTAGGGCCTAAAGATACAAATATTAGTAATTATGACAGACTCTATGATGAGAAAAAAGGTCGAAAGTTACCAGCCGTCAGATTGAAATTTCTATAGTCCCAAATAACGGCTAGTGATAGCTCGAGGCTCACAAAAAGTAAGAAGGTAAATATCCAATCGGGTTTCAGAAATCATTGAGATCGAAAAGACACCCATAAACTTAGTGGTCTGCTTCCAAATGCCTAAATGTATCTATAATGATGTTATACACCGATACACCGATTAGAAACTTGCGTCAAAAAATCCTGATTAACTTTTGTCGGTAGTTTTGAGAAGTTACCATTACGACAGCGCCGTCTTCAGTCACAATTAAAATTTTAAACTATTGTAACTAAAGTGAGTCGCCAGCGCACATTGAGTACGACTATTCAGTTACTAGTATTATGCTTAGGCCAACGGATAGAGACACAAATACACCAATCAGAAATAAATATAAGCGAGAGACTCTGTGCTGAGAAAGAATGTCGAGAGTTAATACAGTCCAGAATAAAGGCTGATACGAGACTCAATGAAAGTATTAACGAAGGAGGTCGAATAAGTACTCACGAACTTAGTGGTTTACTTCGGTATCACTAATTTTGAGACTTCAAAAAAAAAAAAACTGCAACTTTTGTCGGTGGTGCTTGGAACTTGCGATTGCGGTGGTGCCGTCGACATTCACAAAAAAAGCAAAATCACGTTTTCACTACAAATGACATATTAAAGAGGCACTCTGAGGGCATTTAATTGTTCTTTATTTAATGGATTGTCTGAAGGTGGGTTGAAGCCACTCAATTTTTAAAACTCGAAAAAAAGCACGGAGAACACTTCTCGTCCTCTGCCATGGATCGAACCTGGGGTGCTTGCTTTTGTAGGCAAGCACTTTAACCAATACTCCACGGCGCCACCTATCGATCCTGATATTTAACTAGATCGTCATATTCGTACGATTATTTAATAGCCAAAATTGCATATAATGGGGCTAAATTGTAAGCGCCCATGATACAGGATGATCAACAAATTGAAGTCAAGTTTGCCTCTAGGTTTTTCTTAACTATTGGTTATCAATATTTATGTAAAATAAAATTCCTCTCGGGTCATGGTTTTCTTGAAGATCCCCACATTTTAGACATTTTTATTTTTAGAGTATATGGGGGAAACAGTGTCCAAGGGAATTTTTTAAGGGATTTCAGGTATTGACCTGTTCCCTAACACACTGCTACCATGACAACTGATAACCCTGTGAGACATAGCCATACATAAATTTCTACTAAATTTTGCTAAGAATAGTTACTACCTTTTCCATGAGCTGTTGCATGGCAACAGAGGTCACCAAAGCATGCAGTTTAGAGGGACAAACTTCTTAAAAAGATGTATTAAGAAGCCATGAATCTAAGACTGCATCTCTTTCCTTTTCCAAATCTGCCAATTATATCTTTACTCTATGACTATCCATTATTTCATGCAATTGTTTGAGGCCTGCCTAATTAGAACTTTCGGTCTTATTAAAAAATTTAAATTTGGGTAATTCCTAGAATTCTTCTTCCATGCTGTTCGAAAGATAAGATAAAGTAGTGGCTGATCACTGGTATTTTTATCGTCATACTAACCGAGAAATACTAAGGAAATAAGTAATTCATTTTGTAAAAGTTATTCTAAAATATATAAACTGATTACCATATACCTTAACTAGTAATAAGGTGGTATTCTTTAATGTTTCTTTTTCGAATTAAATGATTTTTTAAAAATTCTTTTTTTCATTCCTTAAAACAAATTTTCCATTTAAAAAAAAAAACGTGTTTACTAAATAAAAAATACTTCTTTCGAACTCAAAAACCCACAATAAACCGATTGTTATGGTCACCTTTTAAAACATTTTTACACATCACATCTCGAGTGCTCATTATTGATGCTGCCATTATATTGAGGATGCATTTCTTCAGTCATCTGTCATTATTTTACCTGATGCGCTTTGTTTGTAGTTTCTCAAGTTTCATTTTTAATTAGCAGGTTTATTGCAAATTTATTTATTTTTGCGTTTTGTGTTTATTATTAAAGACTCGGCACGAGGAAGGAGTATAAGACTGTTAGTTTAAGATAAAAGTCATTTGAAGATTTTAATCACTTAGGAAAGTGTATAGAGTATATATTTGACAAGTGCTTGATGCTGAAGATTTATAACGTTCACGCTATAAACGTAAATTATTCCTAAGCACGCGTAAACGTGAGTAGCTTTTATTTAAAAAAGAACATGAATATGAGCTGAAAAAGGGTCGCCTTTATGATATTTTATATTTGCGTTGTTGTAGAATGAGTAGCTTTTATTTAAAAATTTCGTAATAGACCTTTTCTTAGTGGAATGTTGAAGATGATCAAATATTGGGCAAAGCAAAGCACTGCGCGTCTGAAAGGATTTATGAGGATCTTGGGGTGGTTCTTGGTAGTAAATGGTTGTAGAGTCATCCTGATGGACAAGATGGCTTCGAGTGTTGCTAATGATATTATCTCATGTGATCGTTAACGAGCAACATGACAATACTAAATTTCTAGCAATGACACACAACTTGGTTTAAAATTTCGTTTTCTATGTGAATCTCCCTTAAAGAAGAACACTTTAACAACAAGGGAGGGAATTAGGATACGAGTCGAGGGAAATATTAAGGGGAACATTTTTTTGTATGGCGTTTGACAGTTAAATCTATACTCTTTCCCTTAAATGGTAATTTAACTGTCAAACTCCATTTAAAGAAATAAAAAAAAAATCCCCCTCAAGATTTTCCTCTCACTACTGAGCCGTGTCGGCTGGAGATTGTATTTTGTAGGGTTGCGTACGCAAAGGGTAAAATATTGCCCTGTTGTGCAAAAAAAAATATTGTTTAATAAATAGTGGAATTTTTTTTATTCAACAACCTAATTTAATAATTGATATCGTTTAATTAATTTGAATAATTATTATTTTATTAAGCAATTATTTTTTTCATTTTTTGTCAAAATTTTTTATTTATTAAATAATTTTAACATGTTTATACGAAATTTCAACAGTTTTGTTTAACCTTAATATTTTAATAATTTAATTGTAAATGTTTTTTTTTAATTTGTTTTTGTTTTTTTTTTTCGTTTTGCTAAAAATCTGTTTTGAATAATTAAATTTGGCCATAATCAACAAGTTTAAGTTGTGGTGCAACTGGTTTCAAATTGCTATTGAGAAAAAAGAAACATTATAATTTGTTTTTTATTAGAAATAAATTTTGTTTAGGTGACAACTTAAAATGGTTAAAATCGTAATTGAAAACTTGGCAGCACTTGTTATCAATAATTTTTTCTGAAGTTCTTGGCTAATCAAAATTTAGGCCAAATTGAAACAGTGGAGGAGTGGCACTCCGCATAAAAATATATGTGATCATGTACGAGAAAGGGACAAATGTCATACTCTTTCCTGACGGTGGTCTTACTACTGAGTGCCATTTAAGCGTAGACTATCTCTTTTTTTATGCTCCAACTACAATAATTAGCAAAACTACAATAATTAGCAAAACTACAATAATTAGAAAGCCTAGATCCGTGCTCTAACCCCTTGTTTAGAGGTTTGGAGGTTACCAAACTCCTGACACTATATGAATGCCTTCTTGACGAAATTTGCAACATCCCTGCAAACCTTAGTCCAAACCACAGCCACCAAGTGTACCCCGAAGGGACCTCACCAATAACCGGTCACAGAGATGTACAGCTCTCTATGGCGCTACCGGTTCATGTGATACTAATCATTTGGATGTTGGTTGGGCCTCGAAAGACCTCAATATATACAGACCTGTTCTTCAAGACTCGGGTTCCAGAAACCCCGGCGTCTGGTGCCACCATATACCACGGAATCACTACGTCCAAGCATTACAGCGACAATTAGTACCTCTGGGGGGAACAATTGTGGAAGAAGATTAACGTGAGTACCTACTCGGCCTAACCTCACGGTGGTCCGAGTGAAACTTAGGCGTAGACTAGCGCCCCCATTGTGTAGTATAACAACACTTTACGATTGCCACCAATCGCTTTTTGTGTGTGATACAGTCACAATGAGTAGCAATTTATATAATATGGCAAGCCTTTCCAAGGCAAGCCTAGATCCACATTATAACCTCTTGCTTAGGGGTTTGGAGACTATCCAAACTCCGTCTGTTGAGAGTGCAACAGCACACTTGATCGACCTTGCACCATACCTACATAAATCGATCTTAAACCACAACCACCACGTGTACCCCCGAAGGAGACCTCACCAATAACCGGTCACAGAGAGGATGGGCTCTCTGTGGGGCCACTGATTCCCGTGGTACCAGTCCTTTGAGCACTGGTCGGGCCTCGAAGAGGACCCGCAATGTTTATCGCAGACCTTTTCTTCCAGATTTAGGCTCTAGGAACCCTAGCGTCTGGTGCCCCTATTTTCCCCGAGTGAACCGCGTCAAAGCATTTGACATTCCTGCAGTGACAATTGGAATCCCCGGGGGTAACCTCTGGGGGGAACAGTGTAAGGGAATTAAGTCTAGGCTGACCGATGGTTTTTGGTTTTTGCTAATTGAGGAAACATTTACTGGAGAAAAGAATGGACCCCAACGTAGCCGAATTCGTTTTGAAAATTTTGTTTTTCTGCATATAAGTCGAGTACAGAAAAAGAATCTTAAAATTTTTTGAAAACTTTGAAGTCTTTCAATAAAGCGTTTAAAGGGTCAACCGATTTTTTTAATTGGATTAAAAAAAATATGAGATTGCTTCTGTGGTCGGAAAATAAGATTTAGTGTGTAATTTGATTATCGGAGAAATCGGTCGGTAGTTTCGGATTCATAACAGCTCTCCTATTAAATTAAATTTTTTACCCTTAGGTCCCTTTCTATTTGTGCGATCACATATTCATCTTGAGTATATATAAAAGCCTTAAAAGCCTTCTAAAGATGCGACCCCTAAAATTAGGGGTGTGATTTTAGACAGTTTCTAACGTCCTTGGGTTTGAGTTTTTGAATGTTGTAAAATTGATAACAAAAGCTTTTCAAGTTTTAATTGGAATGGAAATCACAAAAAAGTATGTTAAATATTAATTCTACACTGCGCAGTGGGGCAGAATTAAAATATTTTGGAAATAACTCGCGAGGTCCCTAACTTTGAGCGCCACTCCTGGCAAGTGGGTGTTGGCCACCGTCAAAACTTAAGCTCACTCATCTGCTATGTTCATGTAAAATTTTGGATCAATCGGCCTAGTCCTTTATAAATAGCTGAGTTATTTCCAAAATATTTTGATTCTGCCTCACTGTGCACTGCTACAAAACTACCTAGAGCTTTTATTCAAGTTAAATGCATTAAGCATTTAGTTACAACAAACTACATTTGACGTTTAATTAAAATTCGAAATAAAAATTAAATGCATTGCAACGTACGTTTACATTTTGGTCATTTAGGCTAATAGGAAATTAGCTTATTTTGCAAGGTTCACACTAAATCAAACTGCTATAAATATGAACGTAATAAAACTAAACTAAATTTAACTGAACTGAACAATCACCAGTTCTGCTTAACACCACCAACAATTAATGCACGGAGAGAAAAAGAGAGAGGGAGCGCGAAAAACAAGTTTATATAATCGATATTCATTTAACCAAAAAGTTTAAGTGGCCATGAGATGCATTTAACTGCGAAAAACTATTGCACAAACTTGCACAAGAACAGCAACAGCTCGAGAACAAACAAGAACATGGCTAAATCATGGTTTACAAAATAAATAAAAAAAATAATTTAGAGAAAAAAAAAAATTTAAAACACACTTACATAGCACATGGTGGAGGGTGAACTGGTACTGGCTGTTGTAACCATCAAGCCATTCTTTTTGCTACCCAACAGCGATTGTTGAATGCGATTGGTGCCGTAGTACATTTCCCAAATGCTGGGCTTTTTGCGATGCCAATCCAATATGGATTCTTTATCTGTGGGTTCAGAGCTATCACCGCCACCACTACCACTACTACCGGAACCGGAAGTGGAACCATTAGTGTTCCTTTTAAGATCAACATTTGTATTGGAGGTGTTCAATTGCAATTGTTCTAGCACAGGTTTGTGATAGGAAAGATTTCTTTGCAACTGAGTGGTTTTATTAAGAGGCGTGGCAGTGCTGATATTAAAAGGTGTTTGTACAGTTTCCACATAACATTCGGCCAAGGGAAAAACTTCGGTTATCGATTTGCGTTTCATTTTAAAATTCGGATCACTACTACACCGTATGGATGTGATTTCTTTTCTTATGCTAATCGGTTGTCCCTGAGCATTCATTACAATGCCATCTTGCATGGTTTCATAGGTGGAAAAAATTTCGCTAGTTTCGGTTAGAGAACGTCTTCTCTCGAAGGCATTTTTCATTTTGACTATGTGTTGATTTTTCACCAGTCCTGTGCACAACTGGCGTATCTCCAGTTCACTGTGCTGGTTCATGCGGTCCAAATACAATTCCAGTTCATGTTTCAGCGTATTAATCATGCTGTGCAACTCTTGGGGCATACACTCCTCCCTATCTTTTTTAGCGTGGCAGGCTGGAGCTTGTATATTTTCCGCGTTTTGGGTTTGGGTTAGCAGACGTATTTTATCTCGAACATCTTCCAATAGTTCGCGGGTGTTTTGAAAGTGCAACTGATCCTCATAGCGTTTGGGATAAAGATCCACTGATACGGCCAACGATTGGCCCGATATGGAACTGCGTGCAGGCGCTATTATATCACTTTCCACACGATAGGCATCTTCGGGACAGGAGTTAATATATTTGGCACATTTGTAATGGTTCTCTTCCTGTTCCTCGGTAAGAAAACTAGGATTATCAACACCCGTGTTATTAAAAACTTTCCGAGATTTATCCACCATTTGCTTGTCCTTTTCCAATAGAAAAGAATCCAAATCTATATCCCTTAAAGAGTCATCACTGCGATCTTCATGCCATGACTGCCGTTTAACCGCATCCAGGGACTCTTGTATGGTGGGCAGTTGTGGATAGGAGGAGGAAGAGCGTATCTTATCATTATGATTAACTGAGGCATACGGGTTGTATGGATTTTGAGTGTAGTTAACTAAAGCCTCTTGGGAGTTAGCGCCCGGAAATGACTTTAAATGGCGATCCAAGTTTTCTATACTCGACTCTAAGATCTTAAGATTTTCGCTAAACTCTTGGGAGTTTCTATTCGAGGGTAGTTTTTGTGTTTGCAAGTCGTTTTCCGCGTACCGATAGCGTCTGTTAATGTCAAGTGAACGCATGACACTGTTAGTCTCACTAGATGTGGCCAACAAATTGTTTCTCTGCTGCTGGTGTTGCAGCAACTTGCTGTTGATTGGCAGTGTAGCAGCAGCTGAAGGTGTTGCTGTAGCTGTAGCCGTAGCTGCCGCTGCCGCTGCAGCTGAGGATGATAATGTTGATGATGATGGTATTTCACTTTCTTTTGCATTGTTTCTTAGTTTCTTCGAATCTAAAGTAGGCTCACTGTATATGTGTTCCTCGAGAGAATAAGTAGAGCACACATTTGAGCTGTAATAACCTGAGGAGGCACTTTTATCTGTGGAATAGTGTGACTGATGAGATGAAGCTCTAGCTGTGACCTTAGTCTTAAGGGTCTTAGGTAAAACTTTTTCTTCTGTTTTCAGCTTGCCGGCAAGCTTGTCTTCATTTTCTTCCAAATCTCTATCTCCTTCAATATCCTCAGAGGTTAAAGAGGTTACAACCGAAGAGCTGCTAGAAGTTTTCTTTAATCTTAAGCCCGTAATTGAGCCACTCGTTGGTATCATTGCATTGTTTCCCTTACTACCATCAAACTTATGAACATCTCTGGTCGTGTTTAAGATTATTTGGTGCTGCTGTTGTTGGTGTGGGCTGCTAATATTTTTAGGACTGCTGCTGTTGCTGCTGATGCTACTGCTAATTGCTGAAGGCAACGATGCCAATGGCATTGAATTTTTAATACCTGCTATTGTGCCCGCAGCTCCCTGCTGTGTGTTTAACGTTGAGCTGCAAAGAGCAAAGAAATTATTTTTTTTTTACAAAAAAGAAAAAAGAAAAATCTGTTTCATTTCATTTACGTGAAATTATATTTATTTTATTTTAAACGAAAGTGGTTTTTTGAGTGGTTTCCACATCAACTTCATTATTGGCAACACAAATGCAGCACAACAAATAACAACAAAACGACAACAACACAAAACCAGACCACAAAATGTAGGTTAGATTTTGAACCAGTCTTTTGCTAGAGGAAATTGGCCAATGGAATATTGTGAATTTCTGTATTTGTGCCGTTGTTGTTTTTGTGTTTGTGGCTGCAATCGCAGTTTTTTTATTTAATTTTTTATTTCTGCTGTTCGCATTGCGTTAGAAATAGTTTGTTTTTTGGAAAAGTGTTTTGATGAGTTGGATGAAAATGACAGGCCTGAGAAGGCAGTGTTTCTTAAAATATAAATTTTTGAGAAGAAACTAGTAAACTCGATTATATTTCAAAAAAACCAAAAACGATTTTTTCAAATTAATCGATTTCTTTAAGTAAGAATGTTTTTTTTACGAAAAACTATATTTTTATAGAAAATATTATTTTTTATCAGAACCAGATAATTTACCGAAAATCGATAATTTATCGATAATTTATTTTTGACCAAAAACGATTATTTTTCAATTTCTCAATTTATCGTTTTTTATTAAAAATATTTTTTTACAAAAAACTTAGATTTTATTTTAAAAATTTTTTATTAGAACCAGATGTTTTACCAAAAGTCGATAGTTTATCGATAATAATCATTTTTGACCAAAAACGATTTTTTCACATTAAATCGGTTTCTTTAAGTAATATTTTTTAGGAAAAACTCCATTCTTATATCAACTTTTTATAATTTATCGATATTTTATGATTTGTTCCAAATTAATCGATTTATCTTAGTAAAAATATGTTTTTTTCCAAAAATTTAATTTTTATACAAAATATTATTTTTTATTGTTTTACAGATTTTTTACCAAAAATCGATAATTTATCGATTATTTCTCAATTTATCATTTTTTATTAAAAATGTTTTTTACGAAAAACTCAGTTTTTATACCAAATATTTTTATTAGAACCAAATGTTGTACCAAAATTCGATAATTTATTGATAATTTACGTTTGACAAAAAGGATTTTTTCACATGTAATCGATTTCTTTTAGTAATAATATTTTTTACGAAAATGTCCATTTTTACACCAATTTTTTATAATTTATCGATAATTTATGTTTTTTCAAAAACGATTTCTTCCCAATTAATCGATTTATCTTAGTAAAAATATGTTTATTTTCGAAAATTTTAATTTTTATACAAAATATTATTTTTTATTGTTTTATAGATGTTTTACCAAAAATCGATAATTTATTTTTGACCAAAATCGATTTTTTCACAATTAATCGATTTGTTTATTTAAAATATTTTTTATACGATAAATTGAATTTTTAAATACTTTACACCAAAATTTTTTTTTTTTTTAACAAAACCATGTTTTTTTAAATCTATAACTTATCGATAATTAATTTTTTACCAAAAACGATTTTTCCCAACTTATTTATTTTTCCAAATATCAATATCTTTTACGAAAAACTTAATTTTTATACCAAATATTTTTTATCAACCAGACCTTGGATCAATTATTTTTTTACCAAAAAGGATTTTTCCAATTTATCGATTTTTTTTATTAAAATTATTGTTTTATGAAAAACTCCATTTTTACACCAAATATTTTTTATCAGAAAAAGATGTTTTATCCATAATCGATAATTTATTTTTTTTACCAAATTCGATTATTTTACCAAAAACTGAATTTAGCCAAAAACGATTTTTTTCACATTTATTGGATTTATGTATTTTATAAAACATATTTTTATATGAAAAACTCCATTCCATGTTTACACCAATAATTTCTTTTAATAAGAATATGTTTTTTACGAAAAACTTAATTTTTACACTAAATTTTTTTTTTATCAGAATCACATGTTTATCAAAAACCGATAATTTATCTATAAATCGTTAATTTATTTTTACCAAATTCGTTAAATGTACAAAAAATCGAATTTAGCAAAAAAAAAAAGAGTTTTTCACAATAATCAATTTTATTAAAAATATTTTTTTTTTCGAAAAACTTTAATCATTTTTTTATCAAATTCCGATGTTTACCAAAAATCGATAATTTATTTTATACTAACTTTTTTTATTTTTTTTTACAAAAAATTGAATGTAGCCAAAAAGAAGGAGTTTTTCAATTAATGGATTTTTTATTATAAATATTTTAAAAATATATTTTTTACAGAAAATCGATAAATCGATCATTTATTTTTTAACCAAATTTCGATTTTTATGCTAAAACCAAATTTAGCCAAAAACGAACTTTTTTATGAAAAAAAAATTTTTTTAATTCTTTTTTTACACTAAATATATTTTCTGTTATTTATCGATAAACTTTATTTTTTTTAATCCCAATAAATTATTTTTTTTACAAAAATTAGAAAATATAGAAAATTGGTTGTAATTGTGTTTATTTTATGTAAAAAAAATATTTTAAATTAAAACATTAAATGTGACCCGCAGTGTCTTGATAGCATTCTAGGAAGTTATTGTTGGCCGTAAGCGCGCAAAGCAATTTAAATGGAATATAATGATGTTGAAAATATTGTGTTTAGTTATTGAGTACCTACGCAAATAATGCTGATGAAATTTGTAGCCGGTCAAAATATGCATAGAATTATATTTATAGTGATTTTTCTTAATTAAAAGAACTTAAGGCGCTAATAAACCTAAATTAAAAATTATTTATTTATTAAAACTATATTTTTGTAGTGTAAATTTTTCTTCTAATTAGTAAAAAAATATTTTTGCTGCAAATTTTATATTTTTGGTTAAAATTTTTGTTTTTAATTTAGAAAATTTGAATTTTTATCAAAAAAAAAAAAAAAAAAAAATTAATTTTGCTGATATTTCAATGCCTCAGATTTTTGAAGCAATTTTTTTTGTTAAAACCCTAATTTTAGACGGTATTTAAATTTTTATTGATATGAAAAATTTTGATTTTTTTTTTCGAAATCTCTGGGGTGTTGTCAAATAATTATTTTTTTAAACAATTCATCATTCAGAAACAAATTGCCATTCTCTTCTAACTTGAATTGATAAAAAAGGGTATCCAACACTGAAAGCTGTTCCTTTACTTTTTAGACTTTTTTCTTAATACAGTTTAAGAGTCCCTGTTGTTTTTCTTTCAAAGTAAATTACTGCATTTTAAATGCCATTCATCTTTTTATTTTTTTGTTTTTATCAATCTTATTACGATTTACAAATAGCCTCTGCTTTGTTCGTTTTATTTACATTTTCACTTTCATTTTATTTCGATTAGAAAAAATATGTGTTTAACCACAAATATTTTTTAACATAAAATAACGTTTGCATTAGCATCTGCTTCTTATATTTAAATAAACAAATTTAAAAAAATAAATTAAGAATTTGCAATAACAATTGAATGGAGGGAATGATACTTATCGTGGACGGAGATGTAATTGTTAGCGGTTAGAGATTTCTCAAGAATTTCTGTATAGTGATTGTTATGAAAGTTTAAGTGTTGAAAATTAACAACAGCGTAGCCTTGCCGGTTTTTAGAAACAAGTAGACCTTACACGTATAGTATCGCCCTGCACGTAGTTGCGAATAGGGTGCCTGAAACAAAAACCTAAACGCTTTAAGCCCCGAGATTCGAGTTAACTAATTGCTAAAGCGTAAAACAGAACTCAATCAAATATTTATTTCAATAAATAATTTTTCTAATAATAAATTAGTTACTCAACTCCGTCTGTCTGTTTTTCTTTTGCGTTCGCATCACGTACAAACTACTGAATGGATTTTAACATAATTTTGTGAGGAAGTACCCTAGTATCCTGATTCCAATATAGGATACTTTTTTCCGCAAATTCCAAGAGAAAGTGGAGAAAAAGTAGTGAAATAACGAAGTTATTTTAGTAAATACATAAACCATAACTCAAGCACTAACCACTAACAGATGGCGCTGTTTTATAAAGTAAATACATAACCATAACTGAAGCATAGTTTAAGGCGTCACTAAAAAGTAAGATTTTTGGTGTGGATTGCTTTCAAAGCAAAATCGAACAAAATATTGCAAGGACGCTCACGAAGTGGCGGGCACAGCTAGTAGTAAATAAAATGGCTATGACTTATACATGCAGGCCCCCGATCATCCGCCCAATAGTTAACTACAAAACAGGAAAAGATGGCGCCGATTAATTTTTAACGACTTGGAAAGTTTTAAAGATTTTGCCGATTTTTTTTTTTGATAACTCGACTATTTTGTACTAATTTAATGTGGCAACTCTGAACGGGAATTTATAATATTTAAAGTATGCTTTTAGACTTTATTATAAAATTTATATTAAAACAAGTTTCTTATGTTGGGAACCCCTTTACTTTTGAACTTAATTGTATTTTTATTATTTGTTGCTGTTGCTCTCTTAAGGTACAGATTTCTAAAAACAACCGAATTATTTCGCAAATTTTAATATTCAGTATTAAAAAATAATAAAATTTGATAAAAGATGAATTAAATAGTAGAAATTTTATTTAATATTAAATTAAATTTTTTCATGCTAACAATTACCTTCTCAAACAACTTTCTATGTTTCACGCAGCATTTATTACCACACGAAAATTGTTTCATTTAATTTAGAAAAAAAACAAACGCATTTCTTTCAAAACTTCTGTTCAACAATTGTTAACAAGTGCGTTAACAAACAAAAGAACAAACATTAATATTTAATAGACATAAATTATAGACTCAATTACATACATAAATAACACCATTACGAATTACAATAATCTGAGAAACAGAAAATTACAAAAATAAAATAAAAACACCGACACACTCCAATTATTGTGACACTACAGCTGAAGATTCAATTACACAGAAATTGTGCAAAAAAAAAAAAAAAAATAATTTTTAACTGAACGAACACCAAAACAAAATATCTATTGACAGCACAAACAGCCTCTATTCTTATCCACAATACAAATAAAAAAACATTGACAACATTGGCAGAACACATCTGGATGTTGTCAATGTAAAATTCTAAGAATTAGACGCCAACAACAACAATTGATGGCAATCTAACATGACAATGAATGAAACGACAAATAGATGGAGGAAAGCCAGAAAGAAGTATGTATTTGTGTGACTGAAAGGAAGTCCCAAGGGAGAGTAAGAAGCAAACAAGGCGTATACCCTTCATCTTAGTTTAAAAAAAAGTAAATTTAAAGATTAAGATTAAACCAAAATCTGCGATAATATTGACTATTTCATTTTATCTCTATCTTCTCTTCTCTTCTCTTCTCTTCTCTTCTCTTCTCTTCTCTTCTCTTCTCTTCTCTTCTCTTCTCTTCTCTTCTCTTCTCTTCTCTTCTCTTCTCTTCTCTTCTCTTCTCTTCTCTTCTCTTCTCTTCTCTTCTCTTCTCTTCTCTTCTCTTCTCTTCTCTTCTCTTCTCTTCTCTTCTCTTCTCTTCTCTTCTCTTCTCTTCTCTTCTCTTCTCTTCTCTTCTCTTCTCTTCTCTTCTCTTCTCTTGCCACAATTTTATTTTATTCGACGGTAGAAAATGTCACAAAATTAAAAATATAAATTCATTTACAATCAAAAGGTTTTGAGCAAAAACATATTTATTGTTTTGATATGATTAAAGTATTTTTTGAAAAAGTAATTTTTTTATTTTATGTAGCTGTCGTCTTCAACATAATTCAGTAGAGCTGACTACACGGCGACGATTGTAGCCAACGGCATTTGTAGTCGTGTAGCGGTGCAGCCGCTGTAGTTTGTGTTTAAAGCATAATCTACGTTCCTGCTAAAGATTCCATTTGTTCCCCCTTTTTTTTAATTTTAATTCTATGAGTGATATTTTTAAATTTATGTATTACTAGCTGTGGCCGCTACGTCGTGGGCGTTCTTACAATATTTTGTTCGATTTGGTTTTGAAAGTATTCCACACCAAATTTTAAGGCCTCCTTTCATAGTGCTTGAGTTATAGTTTTTGTATTTACTTTATATAGGGGTACCCATCCCTGGATAAAATTCTAAAATTTATATAAAATTTATATAAAAATTTTTATATAAATTTTAGAATTTTATCCACTTTTGATATTATTGTAGAGTTCTACAAATACAAATGTTTATAATATCCCGCATTTTAAAATAAAATGTGCTACCCAGTTTTCAATACCTTTATATCGGTAAAATTGCGTACTTTCACTACTTTTTCTCTATTTTCTTTTGGAAATGTTATATTTTTGCGGAAAAAAAATATCCTATATTTGAATCTAGATACTAAGGTACCTCCTCACAAAATTGTATTATAATTCATTCAGTAGTTTTTACGTGATGCGAACACAAACAGACATAAATTTTAAAGATTATTGTTTTGTATTCCATTTCGATTACTAAAAGCACCAGCAAAAAAATATTTCATGTACCGAAATGGTCCTGTTACAGTTTTATTATATTTATAGATTTATAATTATTATTGTAGTGGAAATATCGAGACAAACCGCCTTCCTAACGGGTCTCTTTCGATCCCCTACTCTTCATAATGATTATAGGCAACCGAAATGTAATTTAGGGCAACTTTTCTTTCATTGAGTCATGTGCTATAACCAGCCTTTAATCTTGACTTAATTTTCTATTTTTTTTTGTGAAATTTCGAATTTTTGGTGAAATCAAAATAGTTTTTTATGAGTTTCCGATTTTTTTAATAATTTTTTTTTTTGATTTTAATGTAAAAATTATTTTTTGTTTTGAAAATTGTTTTTTTTTTGCCAAAATTTTATGTTTTTTTTTTGTCGTGAAGGTTAATTATTTGCTTAAACTTAAGCACTTATTTATTTGTGCTTTTTAAACATTATTTTACGTTTTTATCTAATAATTGCTTTCAATTAAAACTAATAAAAATCAAACTCCAATATAATTTAGAGAAAAAAAGTCTAAAAAACTAAACTTAAATTAATTGTTCCACTTGCCTGCAGCTGATTGAGCGACTGAACACTTGATCTAACGATTGCCTTTAGATAAGTTCTTGTAACAAAAACACGAAATAATAATTTGCACACAAATTGGCTAGCTGACTACTGACACGGATTGCGGTGTATTTTAGCATTTGAAGGCTAAAATATAAATTTGCAAAGTTTCATAAAACACAAAAAACATGTAAAAATTTTAACAGCAACAATTAAACTTCAACTAAAAGTTAATAATAAACATTTTAAAAACGAAAAAAAAAAACATTAAATTTCAACAATAAATGAACAACATGCAAGTCCAAGAGTAGTAACTCATTATACATGAACAAGTACGAGAAGTACAGACCATAATTTCAAATCAAAAACTTACAATTTTGGCAACTTGTAAATTAAAAAATAATAATAAAAAAATAAAAAATACTAGAAATTTCGTAATCGTTTTGTTTTTTGGTGGAAAATTTACTGCCACCACCTTTTAACAAATATTTTTGAAACCAATAAAGCGAACAAACAGTGGTGTTGCATTGAAACATGCTCTTGTACATTTATGAATGTTAAGACCATTTTCTTTTCATGACGAAATTATTTCATTTTCATAAAGACTGTGTCTGCTGTAATAAAAATTTAACATTTAATGGAAAATTTTAAGTAAAAAAAAATGTTTTAGGCAGTGCGATCACTGCATTTTTTAAGTTGGTGCATTAAGTGTTTGGAATGCACCAATATAGACCCCTTCCGATTTGTTTTTGAGCTATGGGATAAATGTGCCGTGATTGACTTATAGTAGTGTAGACCAGAACCTTTATTGTAAAGTACAAGTACTGTACAATTAGCAGAAATTTATAAAACATGGAAAGCCTGGACCCATGTTCTATCGCCTTCCTGACACTCTATTGGTGCTTTCCTATTGATAATACAAGAGCACACAGCCACCACGTGTACCCCGAAGGGACCGGGTACGATGGTAGGGCCTTAAAAAACCCTGCATTACACAGAGCTGTTCTTACAGATTCAGGTTCCAGAAACCCCACCATATTCCCCGAAAGCACTGCGTCAAAGCTGAGATAAGTTCCACAATGACAATTAGTGTCCCAGAGGGGTTAATTTTTTTCTGACGAAACTAATTTTTAACTCCTTTCGTCCTAAAGTCATTCTGGAGTAGCTACCGAGTATCGAGTGTTTAGTATTTTTTTTTTCAGTACTCAACAGAAAACTATTTAAAATTATTGAAACGACCTACTTAGTTTAAATGAACTAATCATTTAATTGACCTAAGTGAGTTGAACACCACACTGAGCTCATATCAGCTCCTTAGTTGAGTTCATCTCCTTAGTTTACTTCAACTATCTAGTTCAGTCAGCTCCTTAGTTCAGTTCAGCTCCTTAATTTAGTTCCGCTCATTATTTCACTTCAACTCATTAGCTCATGGACGACCTAGTTCAGTTGAACCAAACCTTCAATTGACCTAAGTGAGCTGATTACCACATTGGGCTCATATCAGCTCCTTAGTTTAGTTCATCTCCTTAGTTTACTTTAACTATCTAGTTCAGTCAGCTCCTTAGTTCAGTTCAGCTCCTTAGTTTAGTTCAGCTCCTTAATTCAGTTCAGCTCATTATTTCACTTCAGCTCATTAGCTCATGGACGACCTAGTTTAGTTGAACCAAACATTCAATTGACCTAAGTGAGCTGATCACCACATTGAGCTCATATCAGGTCCTTAGTACAGTTCAGCTCCTTAGTTGAGTTCATCTCCTTAGTTTACTTCAACTATCTAGTTTAGTTCAGCTCCTTAGTTCAGTTCAGCTCCTTAGTTTAGTTCAGCTCCTTAGTTCAGTTCAGCTCATTATTTCACTTCAACTCATTAGCTCATGGACGACCTAGTTCAGTTGAACCAAACATTCAATTGACCTAAGTGAGCTGATTACCACATTGAGCTCATATCAGCTCCTTAGTTTAGTTCATCTCCTTAGTTTACTTCAACTATCTAGTTCAGTCAGCTCCTTAGTTAACTGAACTGAGATGAACTAGCTCTTTACCTCAGGTCAACTAATTACTTAATATTCCTTATAGATCTACTGAGCAAATGAACTATAAGAACTACAAGACCTACCAAGTTCAGTAAAGTGATCTGGACTAAAAATATCATTTTAATGCACTATTCTTGAGCAAACACTCACATAGGGCCATAAGCCACTTTATGATTGCCAAATACTCTTTGGTAAAACATGTTGCTCTAAACTAGAAATTATCAATCACCATAAGGTGCAATTTTACACATAATGCCAATGCAGAACAGTGCAAAAGAAAGCTTGTAGAAGCGTTATTCGGATGCCGCATATTTTTATAATAACAGTTTGACATTTTCCTCGAGTCTTTAAAGCTTTGATTTGTAAACTGGTTTATGAAAATTTTGATATATTTTGTGTTGCGACTGTTTATTATTTAGTTACCGATATGTAGGCTAGATACCGAAGTAGACCAGTTTTAAAGGTCCATTTTTGATCCCATACATTCCTCAATAGTTTCTAGTATTCAAATGGTAATTTGTGACTAATTTACTTTAATTGCTTCTCGTGCTATCACTAGCCTTTACTCTCGACTGAAGAAATTTCTGGATGTCGACCGGAAACTGTCGACTGGAAACTGTCGACTTTTTTCTTTAACACAGAGTCCCTCATACTTGCGAAGTCGTTAGCATATACTAGACATTCACACACAATACGCGTTATCGTCTCAGGCAAAGTCAACAGATATCGTCTTCTCGCGCTGTCTCTAGCCTTTATTCTTGACTAAAGTAATTTCTTACTATCGACTGGTAACAGTCGACTTGCTTCATACATTACATTGACACACAATGCGCGCTACCGTCTAAGTCTCTTCCGGGCAAAGCCTGCAGGTATCGTCTTCTTTGATTTTACCTTTCTTTCGTTGAGTCTCATGCTATTACTAGCCTTTGATCTCGACTGTAATTTCCAACTATCGACCTTTTACTTCATCACAAAATATTTGTCTAAGGCTATAGAATTTACATTTTAAATCTCTGCCTGGACCTAACCTTAATGCTAGTCTGTGCTGGAGATTCTTACAAAAATCTGAAATCTGAAAACAAAAACGAATACCAACAACAACAAAAGCATGGTTTAGCGTTTTTAATTTTGATTCAATTTTACTGTTTTAATTGACTTGACTTGACTTAAATCCAATACACGTATGCGCCTGGCTGCTATTGTTTTTGTTTTGTGTAGGGAATTAAAGCTGCTTAAGCCCCAGAATTATTTCTCTGTTTTTTTTTAATTTTTTTTTTATTTTTAATATTTTGCAGTTCGTTTACTGGACTCATGTGTAACATAACCATTGTTGTTGTTGCTGTTACTGTTTTCAATATCGTTGACATTCAAAGTCCATCCTCTCTATGGTATGCAAGGTCATCTGCATGAATATACTCGTATGTGTCTACATATAAGTAAGTGCAGCACAATGACGACTACTGCAAGAAGTCGTGCGTTGGCAGTTTCCAATGGAATAAAGCTTTAAAGAAAAAAATTGTTGGGAATGTATGGACAAGTGCGTCTACATATGAACGTACATGTGTGCGTTTCTGTATTTGCTGAAGCTTTAAACTGTTTTAACATTCCGTAAACGTTTTTCGGGCGGATTAAATTGCGATTCATATTCAGTTTTATTCAAATCAGTAGTCAGGTACCTATTTTTTTATGTTTTTGTCTGTTGTTCTGTTTCTTTGGTTTCAAGTTGATTTAAAAAAATTTTAATGTTGGTTTAGGCACATATTCTTTATTGGTTAGTTACTCTTCAGTTTATTTTGGGAGCCTCTTATTTGTAGAATTATTTACAATTTTTAAAAGTTTGTTGACTGCATTTATTAAAATACGAGGGAAGTTAATTAGTGTTAAGAAAACATATAATTTGTTCTCTAACTTCTCCATAAGATCGTGAATGCGGCATTGAAACCAGACATTCAACTACATTTTAATTACAATTAAAATTACATTAAAAGTAATTGTAATTTAAATCAGGGACTTAAGTCAATTACAACTAAAATTACATGTAATGTGTAATTGACAATTTTCAATTATAAGTAATTGTAAATTATAAGTAATGGCAATTTACAAGTAATTATAATTAGGCAATAATCATTACTTTCAACTGCACAAAGTTCTATTATAATTCTTAAAATTTTCCATTACATGTAATTATAATTGATTATTTCAATTTCAATTACAATTACATTTAATTTGTAATTGAAAATTTCCAATTATAAATTACAAGTAATTGAAAATTCCCAATTACAAATTACAAGTAATTGTAATTTTTCAATTACAAATTACATGTAAATGAAAATTCCCAATTACAAATTACATGTAATGTGTAATTGAAAAATCTCTTAGTTACAATTACAAATAATTGAATGTAATTGTAATTAAAAAATTTCAATGAAAACTATATAATTGCCTGTGCAATTAATTACAAACTATAATTGACATCCCCCAAGTCTTATTGAAATAAGCTATAATTCCTAAAAACTGGCAGGTAGCAACAACTAAATAATTCAGTCCAGTCCGAATCAAACCATGTAAAGTTCCATACCTCGTTCAAAAAATAACTTTAAAATTACAAGATTTAAATTTTTCAGTTTTATTATGGGACACCCTCTATTTTTATATTTTTATGACTTGCTTTTAAACGTTTGAAGTGTCTGCTCTTAAATGATAATACCGTCTACCATGGGAACACCCATTAACTTTATTATTTGTTATACTTTTTGTAAAAGCTAACATAGAAGCGTCTGCCTATTACAGTCTTAAAAATAAGACGTTAGCGTGAAAATCGAGTCACTGTCGGAACACCCTTTTTTAGGGTTCCGTACACAAAGTGTAAAAACGAAACCCTATTGTTTTCGCTACAATGTCTGTCCGTCTGTCCGTATGTCCGTCTGTCCGTCTGTCAGCGCCTTTTATCTCTGGAACCGTAATAGGTACACTCTAGAAATTTTCACAGATGATGTATAGTTGTTGCCGCTATAGCAACAAATACTAAAACTTATAGGGTGTTCCAATAGAGAGGTGTTATTTACGAAAATGTGTTTATTTCTTGAACTGTAGGAGGGATACACTTGAAATTTACAAACAGTTATTAAAACTTAGTTCACTATATAAACAAGTATAAAAAAATAAAACTAAAAATTAAAGGATGTTCCGATAGTGGTGTGAAATGCATGTATAAGGCATAAGTTTTGAACCATAATAGGTAGACTCTTGAAATTTTCACAGAAGGTGTATATCCATGGCCGCTATAACAACAAAAATTAAAAATTATAGGGTGTTCCGATAGAGAGGTGTTATTCACAAATATGTGTTTATTTCTTGAGCTGTAGGAGTCATACACTAAAAACATGTAAGCACTAAATTAAAATTAGTTCGCTATATAAACAAGTCTGAAAAAAATAAACCTATAAATTAAAGGGTGTTCCGATAGTGGAGTGATTTGCATGTATAAGGCCTAAGTTTTGAACCATAATAGGTAGACTCTTGAAAATTTTACCAAAGGTGTATAACTATGGCCGCTATAGCAAAAAATATTAAAACATATAGGGTGTTCCGATAGAGAGGTGTTATTTACGAATATGTGTTTATTTCTTACAAACAGTAATTAAAACTTAGTTCGCTTTATAAACAAGTCTAAAAAAATATACCTAAAAATTAAAGGGTGTTCCGATAGTTGTGTGCTTTGTATGTGTAAGGCCTAAGTTCTGAACCATAATAGGTAGACTCTTGAAAATTTTACCAAAAGAGTATTTCTGCGGCCACAATAGCAAAAAATACTAAAATGTAGGGTGTTCCAAAAGTGACGTGTTATTTACCTTTATGTCTTTTTTTGGAGCTGTAAGAGGAAACCACTTACAATTTGCAGACTGTAATTAAAACTATGTTTGTTTTATAAACAAGTATACAAAATTGAACTTAAATATTAAAGGGTGTTCCAATAGTAACGTGATTTGCATGTATATATCCTAAGTTTTGAATGAATAGGTGGAATCTTGAAATTTTTACAGGAGGTATATAACTATGTCTACTATAACAAATAATAAAAATTAAAGGGCTTTCCGCCAGTGACGTGATTTCCATGTATAAAGCCTTATTTTTTGAACCGTAACAGGTAGACTCTTCAAATTTTGTACAGAAGATGTAGTGCCACGGCCGATATGACAATTACTAAAAATTAAAGGGTGTTCCGACAGTGACATGTTTTTCACTTATAGTGACTTATTTTTTAATCGCAATAAGTAGACTCTTAATATATTTAAAGAAAGGAAGTTGCCATGGCCACTATAATGAATAATAAAATTAAAGGGTGTTCCGACAGTGACAAGATTTTATAAACCGTAATAGATACCCTCTTGAAATGTTTACAGTAGATGTGTTACTTCGGCCGCTATAACAAATACTTAAAATTGAAGTGTGTCCATTAGTAACGTGCTTTTCACGAATATTACCTTATTTTTTTAACCGCAATAGGTAGGCTCCTGATATTTTAATAGAAAGTGTATTACCATGGCCGCTATAAAATCAATTACATATTAAAATTTAAAGGGTGTTCTAATTATGATGCAATTTTCGCGAATATTACTTTAATTTTAAAATTTAAGGGTGTCCCATAAGACATAAAGAAATAAACAACTGGAATTTTTAAATTATACTGAACATAGTACGGAACCCTACGTGTGTGAGTGTAACTCGCATTTGACTAATTTTTTAGTAGTTGGTATTATAGCGGCCATGGTAATAATTATAAGTTTTATGAAAATTTAAGGACTCTACCTGTTACGGTTTAAAAATAACGTCATATTCATAAAAAACCGCGCCACTTTCGGAACACTCTTTACTTTTTATTTTGTTTTTTACTAATATGGCCAATGTGTCTCTATCGGAATACCCTTTAGTTTTAAATATTTGTTGTTATATCGGCCATAGTAATATATTCTTTGTAACAATTTTAAGTGTCTACCTTTTCGGTTCGAGAGATGACAGGCGGACAGACATTGTGGCGAAAGCAATAGGGCTATATTATTGCCATCTGAATACGGAACCTTACAATTTTTTTTTTAACCAAATATGCAAAATAATTAAGTATGATCAGTGTTGCAAAATAAAATCACAAGAGAATTTAAATGAAAAAACTAAAGAGCAAAATAGAAGAGAAATATTAGACCGAATAGGGCACCTAAAATCTCATATTCTGAGAAAACCAAAAATTGCAATAAAAATACTACTGAGTGTTTTATTGATCTAGAAGAGACTTTGATGTCGTCAATAACCAGGCATACAGAGGTCCTCAGAAAGAAAGGAGAGGAAGGAATTCTTATGACACAATTTAAAGGGAATTTCCATAGCCTATAGAATCTTTTGTAAAATCTTTGTTATCACTGTTCAATGCCTTATTAGCTACGGTTGAAGCCGCAGTCAACAAAAAACCTACGAGGAATTATATTCTATGAAACCCTAAGGACACTCACAGAGTACGCACTCTGAAGTCTGAATATATAGTTTGCCAATTATTCATTGCCTGATCTCGTATCGTAATCAAAAATTTATTGAATGTACGTAAGTATATTTAGGTCACTGTTATTAAATGACAATAGCTTTTCAGATGTAACCCGAAATAGCAAAACAAAACGCTTTTACTGTCTCAACCGAAGCGAGAAAACTCCTATTTGATCCAGGAAAAAGCCTCTTCCATAGCATAGCCAGTCTCCTCTAAATGTCAGAGAAGGATTCTGGTCATAAACATTCCCCTAGGGCTTCTTTGTTAGCTACACGATTACCTCCCACAGCGAACATTACTTTTATGACTTTGATCACAACACAGTGTTGGCCAAGTTTAATTACACAGTGCAACACGGAAAAAATATCCATATACGGACACCACTACGTGATAAAAGACCAAAAAAAAAGACCCCTGCCTCCCAGTTTTGCCCAAAGTCCTCCAGGTTTTTTTTATATGGGCCCTTAAAGATGTGGGGCCTCGATGTCATTTTTGCAAAATAATGATCATTTACTCAAGCTCATATTTTGCAAACCGTTTGAAATTTTGATATACTCTCTGAGGCAAAGTTGTAGCTCTTGTCATAAAGAACAAAAATTGTTAACATATAAGATCAAAAAAAAAAACTTCATCTTCAAGGTCAAAATCGCAAAAAACTTTAAAAAATTCAATTTTTTTTTACCCTTTTTGCCCTGTTCAGGTCCATAGGTAGCAAACCGTTCAAAATTCAAGGAAACAATCAACTACAAAAATGAACCTAAGATCTCAATAAACAACTTTCTAGAACATATGAACTTCCTAGGAATGATTCTTAACACCGTTAAAAAATTTTCGGGAAATTTTTGCACTTTTGCGGCTACCTAAGCGCTACCTAAACGGTGGACTTTGGGCAAAACTGGGAGACAGGGGTCTTTTTTTTTTGGTCTTTTATGACGTAGTGGTGTCTGTATATATATTTTGCCATGACTTAAAAAATTACACGGTGTGTTATAAATGCCACACAGTCCGTGGAAAAAAAAAATAATAAAATTTTTTAACATTTTTTGAAAAAGTCTTTCAGTGCACCTTTTTTTAAGGGTCAACCAATTTTATTTAATTGGTGTGTAAAATTTTGTGAGAAATCGAATGGAATTGGCCCCAGACCCCAAAATGTTTCTGCTTTTTAGTGTATAATTTGAGTACCGGAAATAAAATAAAAAATCAGTCATAATCGCTAATTTCGTAGTCATAACAGAATTTACACTCGTAAAAAACGCTAAAAAATAAAATTTACATTTTTACCCTTAGTTCCCTTTTTAGTTGCGCGGTCATATGTACAACATTGGTATAATGCTGGAATATGCAGCTGATATTATAAAGACATAATGGTTTATCCTCGTACATTTATCTTTGTTGGTGTCATTTACATTTGAATGACGAACTCACAAAAAATATTAAATTTTAAATAAAATTAACAAAATGTATCTAATTAAGGAAAAAGAAAAGAAAAACTGCATGAATATTAAGTCAGAGGGGAAGTAACGCATGAATAATTAATTAGAATCCAGCTTGAATTTATTAATAAATTAAATAAAAATAAATAAAAAAAAGTAAAATTAATATTGCCTTAAGCCGAATTGGCAAGAATTGTCATTATGTATTCATTTGTGTGTTAAGAAAAAGATTTTAACTTAAGTAAAACTTTATTTTTTATTTGAACATAAAATAAGAGGAAATTAAAAATAATTTCAGTTTTCATCGTGTTTATAGGCTCTTTACAGTTGCCCTATGCACTATATCAATTTCAAACATTTTAAACTATAATGTCTTCAGGCTGACCTAAAGCCTAAATAAAGAGAAAGAGAATGACTTTAACTTCGAAAATTTTCTTAACGTGACATTACAGCCATCTCTTGTTACAGAGTCATATGCAGTTTCTGTCATACTCCTTTTCGTATGCGGTAGGCTGTCCATAAAAGTTTCTGAAAACATGTCATGGATATTCGATTACACAGTGCAACAGTGAAAAAGAAAAAAATACAAGGAAGTGACAGTAAAGGTTTGATTCTAGGATAGTAAAACCCTATACACAGTTTGGCGAAATTGGTGACCAATTTTTATTAATGGTCCTTGCAAGATTCAGTGGGCCCTTTAAGAAAAGTGTCATCTGTTTTCGTCTAATATTTCATTCAAAATAGGTGACAGCGCTTAACTATATTCGTCAATAATGTAGCGGAGGATTCATTTAATAAATTCTATATACATTTTAGGTCAAAAAGGCATTTATTACTGTCATCATTGGACCGTACTTTTTCAAAGACGACGAAGATATGAACGTTACTGTGAATAGTAAGTGCTAACGTAAGTTCGGCGAACTGTTTGTTTCACGTTTGGGGCTGGTTATTTGGCCACATAACGCCTTTACACTAATTTTTGAGGGGCTATGTTAAGGCTCATGTCCTCTCCCCGGGGCACTAATTGCCGTTAGGTAGGTATATCCCTACCTTGACGCAGTGCTGTCGGGGAAAACGGGGCCAACAGACGTCAGGATTCCTAGAACCTCATTCGGGAAGAACAGGTCTTTGGTATACAGGGTCGTTCTAGTGCCGAATGGTACTACGGGAACCAGTAGCCCAACGGACAGCTGACTGGTTGTTGATGAGGTCCCTTCGGGGTACACGTAGTGGCTGTGGTTTGGATCAATATATGCAGAGATGGTACACGGTTGGTCAAGTGTGCTATTGCATTCTCAACAGAAGGAGTTGGATAGTCTCCAACTCCTAAACACGAGGTTAGATCATAGGTCCAGGCTTGCGATGTTTTTTAAATTGCTACTCATTAGCGCTTGTATTGTGCACTGATAGGATAATAGGCGATGATGAGATAATGCCATTTAGGTGTTGCCATTGACGCTTCATTGCGCTTGTATTGTGTAGTGTGCGGTATTCATATGACGCAATGGGGGTCTACACATTATTATTTAACCCAGTGGTAAAAACACCGTCAGATAAGGGCCAACACGGCTAGGTGCCGACGTTAATCTTGATCACATCAAGGCTCATGTCTATAGGGACAAGCCCAGAACGGTTGACGTACTGAAAGCCAAAATTGCAGAATTTTTTCGTGAGTTATCGGAAAATATATTGGAGAGAGTATGCCAAAATTGGGCCCAGCGTATAAACCATTTGAGTCATAGCCGCGATCAATATTCATATGAAATCATTTTTAAACATTGAGTTATAGAGATTCATACATTTTTCTAAATTTTATGGGTTTTTTTTTTTAAATCAAACAAGACAGCTCTTGAAAAATCACCCATTAGTAAACCCACACTTTACTTACGTCGTAGTACTATTTTTACTTTACCATATGTAGTATAAGGTAAAGTATAGTAATCATGAAAAAAATCGAGGTCGGGATTTCGACGGATTTATACGTTTTGAGATCTCCTTAGTCCATTTTGGCTATTTTCGCGATGATATCTGTGGGTGGTTGGGTGGATGTGTATGCCACTATTTTTGTGGAGTTTGTACAGGACATATCAAAATGATATTTAGTATGTGCCTTTGGTATACGGAGATGAAGAGCTGTATGGGTTTTGGGCATAATCGGGAGGGGGAAGGGGTAGTTTCCTTACCTCCAAATTTGGTACCCGGCCGCATTACACAGAACAAATTTTTTGCGCCAATTAAAGGTTTTAATTAGTTTTAAATTAAAGTTCAATGAATTTTTTAATTGATTCAAATATATATTTGTTTAAAAAAGAACACAAAAAAATTCTAATTAAATAATTAATTGAATCAATTAAATATTTAATTAAGTTTTAATCTGAAACCAATTAAATCCTTTAATAGGTGAAAATATTTTGTTTATGTGTATTGTCTTGTGGACATGCAACACCTAGCAGAGTGTACAAACGACTGGTACCGCAGGGATTTTTCCCAATTCTCTATAACCTAATATTGGTGAGGCCCTTTGGGAAGTAACGTGGTGGTTTAGACCTAAATCGCAGGAAGGGCGATTTATTCCGGAGTGCTCTAAATCTGTATCACGTCATGTAAATACGTTAATCTGTATCACATCACTTCAATTGTATAGAAAAAACCATCGTCACTAACTGACCGTTTTTAAACGACTTTCGTGGGATTTTGGAACAACGTCTCAAAGTTTAAGGTAACTTGATATAAGAAGCTTTTTTTTTTGTTTAAAAGAGAAATTAAAAATACTATTCGTATATATATATTTTAGATTTTTCTTATAACCTTCTGTTATGCATTATTACCGCTAAACTTTATATAATAATTTATGTAAAATGAATTTGCTAAATTATTGTTTTTGAAAAATTTTATTATAATTTTTGAAGTACTTTTTGTGGCAAAAACCTTCCATGCTTCAAGATCAAGTTGCTTGCCATTGCATTTTTTTGTAATTGTTGTGGTATTTATTAAAAATAATTATGTATAATTGTGGCAGCTGTTGCAAAGATGCGCCAACTGTTTCATAGCAAGCAAGCAACAAACAAAAATATTATATGAACAACCAACAACCATCGTTATTAACATTAAGAAGCCACATCATTCATACGTTAGTTTTTTTGTTTTGTTTTTGTTTTTGTTTTTTTTTGCAAAATGAGCATGAATTTGTTTATTTGCGTTTTGCATAAAAATGATGCTCTGAACATCTGAAATTTATGTAGATCCGAAAAGAGGTGAAGGTTGGCGACATGGCGCCTAACTTGCCAGTTACGTTGATGTATGGAAAATTTTCTGAGCTTTAATAAGAAACAACAATAACGACAACAACAACAACAACAAACAGATAAAACTCGAAAACATATTAAAACACCAACTTGAACTTTGCCAAAAATGAAATTTATGAATGAACAATAAAATAAAGTATTTATGGCCCAAAGAAGACTACGCAAGAATTTTCATTAACATTTTGCCAAACAAACATTTCTGTTTTATGTGACAACAGCACGCACACAAGCACGCACGAACATGTAGAAACATGCCTGAACTTAAGCGTTATTCAATGCAAACGACTGATTTGAACTTCAGCAGAGTTGTGTGATTTTTTTTTTTTTCGTTGCAAGTGGGCAGCATGTAGCTGAAAAACATCCTCCGGAAACGTAAGATTGAGTGAGTATCTTCTTTAAAACTTGTATTTGCCTCAATCATGGTTATGTGGCATGAAAACAAAAGTTAGAATTAATTGAAGACATCATCATGATGAGTGCAAAAAAAAAAAAAATAATAATTCGATTTTATGACAATCAAAACGTAATTTTTTTTACAACTGAATGTTATTGACATAAATCGTGTTTATGTCGTTGTTTTTGCTGTTGCTATTGTTATTACTGCTATTCATTCATTGATTCATACTATGCAGCTCCGAACGTCTGTTGTAATTATTAACAAAGATTTTTTTGTTAAATAAAACATTAAACATACAAAGCCACCAATCGCCGCCATAGAGTCAAGACATGCTTGGAGAATGTTACAACACAAATTCAACAACCTCATGTCAAAATATAGCAACAACAGAAAATCACTGTCCATATTAAAGGTCTTGATGACAAAGACCTTAGAGATACTTGTGTTAGTTATTATTAGATGCAATCTCTTTAATTTTGCACAGTGGGGAAAAGAGTTATGAGAGTCAAACAAAATATACCTTTAAAAAAATAATTCTAAAAAGTACAGTTAAAAAAGTATCTTTGAAATATCAACTTTTAAAAAAATAATTCTAAAATGTACAGTTAAAAAAGTATCTTTGAAATATCAACTTTTAATTGCCACATTTTAGGCAGTATTTTTAAAGCAAGAATTAAAAAAAAATTTTAAAGTATCTTTTAAAAAAGTGCCTATTTAAAAAGTACCTATCAAAATTATTTAAAAAAGCTTTTAACTAAAGTTTCAGAAAGATTACCATTAAAAAAGGAAAAGCGCCTTTTTTAAAAGTTAGGTTCTCAAAAGTAACTTTAAAAAATGATTCAAGGTCCTTTTAAAAAGTTCCTATTAAGAAGTAAAAAAAGTATCTTGCTAAAAGGTACCTATTTAAAATGTACCTCATGAAAATATTTAAAAAAGCCTTTAATCATTTTAATTAAATAATTATCTTTCAGAAAGGTTACAATTAACTTATTTCTAATACTCAGTGCAACACGGAAAAAAGTAACCATATACAGACACCACTACTTGATAAAAGACCAAAAAAAAGACCCCTCCTGTCTCCCAGTTTTGCCCAAAGTCCTCCAGGTTTTTTTATGGGCCCTCAAAGATGTGGGGCCTCGATGTAATTTTTGCTAAAAAATGATCATTTCCTCAAGCTCATATTTTGCAAACCGTTTGAAATTTTGATATACTCTCTGAGGAAAAGTTGTAGCTCTTGTCATAAAGAACAAAAACTGTTAACATATAAGATCAAAAAAAAAACTTCATCTTCAAGGTCAAAATCGCAAAAAACTTTAAAAAATTCAATTTTTTTTTTTACCCTTTTTGCCCTGTTCAGGTCCATAGGTAGCAAACCGTTCAAAATTCAAGGAAACAATCAACTACAAAAATGAAGCTAATATCTCAATAAACAACTTTCTAGAACATATGAACTTCCTAGGAATGATTCTTAACACCGTTTAGGTAGCGCTTAGGTAGCCGCAAAAGTGCAAAAATTTTCCGGAAATTTTTTAACGGTGTTAAGAATCATTCCTAGGAAGTTCATATGTTCTAGAAAGTTGTTTATTGAGATATTATGGTTATATGGTTATTTTGCCATGACTTAAAAAATTACACAGTGTGATATTTAATGTTTTGAGTCATTCTTGAAACATGGAAAACATTTTGTTATGGTTTTACTATGTTGATCGCGAACTGGTTTCTTGCAGACGCTGCACACTTTTCTCGTCTTTCTTCACCTTTTATTTGGCAAAGAAGCGCACAAATAACAGCTTCGTGTTATTGGCTTCCTGCCATCCGTAGAAGCGGCCGTAGAAGTAGATGGTTGCTCGGTATAGGTTACCGTCTCCACTGGTCTTCCCAAAAAGCTCCTAATTGCTGTTTTGGTGGAAAAGTGGCGCGTTACTTGGAGATTGGTTACTCTTTCTTCTATTATTGCCGCACTCAAATCTTCAGCAAGTTTACGCAAAAAGCGTTTTCTCCGTGCTGTTTGATATGGAACAGTTGTGTTATTCTCATAAAATATAGTGTATGCCGGGAAAGCACCAACATCGAGCATATTGTACAAACACGACAAAGGCCACCTTTTTGTGTGTCTCTGTGTGGTATACTCCCGAACCGTCTGGTCCATAGCATCCACGCCACCTTTCCTTTTTTGTTATAAAAATTGATCATTTCTGTTTTGCCGTTTTCTTCTACAGTTGCATCATCCATCATGCATAGTCGACAGCATTCTTACGTAATTTGTTTTCTTCTGTTTGTATGTAACAATAGTCACCTTTTCGTGGAAACCAAATTTGCTTGTCCCTCTTATCGTCTTTCATTTCTGTTGGTATGTAGGCTTTGTTTCGCCGCAGTGTTCTGACGATGCTAACTTTGACAGATATCAGCTGCTTTGCCAGTGGCAGCGTCGTAATAAAAATTGTCCATGGTGATATTACGTCCGCTACTGTGGTATGGCCCAACCAAATCTCTGACTACTCTTTCACCTACACCAATTTCGCGACCACTGTCTTGTTTGCCACAATATATTTGGCCATGACGAGGATATGAATTTTTAGCATCGCATATCCACCATAACTTGATACCGTATTTCTTGTTCTCATATCATCAAAACGTATAAAACGAATAAGATCTCAGAAGCGGTTTAATCACATTGTTGCTCGGAATAGAGGATGAGACAATTGCGTCCATAAGTCCCTTGCATTTTAATCATTGGAATGATTTGTGCCTGCCATTATCTGCATTCCAATGAATGTGTATATTTCTGCCATTGTCGTATCCGTCTACTTCAACTGACGCTCTGTTGGGTTTGCTGCATTGAAGGCTTTTTTGTTGGTATGACGACTACAAGTGTTTTTGTTACAAAAGATAACTCACGATTATATCGACCATTGTAAAATAACTCTTGAAGCATTGCATACCAGTCATACTTTCCATCATTCGTAATGGACCACAGCGAGTTCTAATGATGTTGTGACAAACAGGTGGTGTTGGTTGCCATTGAGTACCATCTCGTGAAATCATACTTTCTGTTGTGCTTGATGTTGGTGCATTTTCTTCAACCATATCAGTTTCATTGTCACTTTCATTTTCAAATATATCTTGCTCAATTTGCATTGGCGTGTCAATAGCGGCTGGCATTTTGTTGTCATTCTCCCAGTCTTCACTCTCTGAGTCTTGCACTTCTCCAATAAATATCTCTTCTTCTTCCTTAATTGGCCCTAAAGCGTCTTCATCCTCAGTCATATCATCAAGTATAGACTCAATATATCTGCTTCTGGCTTCTTCACTCAAACGCAGATATTGTCTTTCAGTTAAAAATTCTATTTCGCGGTTCATTTTTCTTCAACTTCACTGTTCAACTTATAATGAATTGAAATGTATTCTTTTTCTAGCGTAACTGAAGATTTGCTACCTATAAACACAAACAATTCACAAGCAGGTACCAAAAAAGCAAAAAACCAAGCCTTATAAAACCAGTTTCTGTTTACTTTTGCGTGCCTGTTAGGTACAAAATGCCTATTATTATTAGTATTATCTTACAACCATGAAATTTGTACAGTTGAGATGTAAAAACTAAGCGATTCTAATAATCTGTGCAGATATATATGTACCCGGCCTATGAAAAGGTGGCTTATGACTCCAAAAAAATGTTCCCACTTTTTGTTGTTGTTGTTGCATTGTTTATCTTTAAAAGCTAATTTTTCGAAATTTTGTTTTTGAGTCATAAGTCACCTTTTGATAGACCGGGTCACATATATTATTTTATTTGAATATAAACGATAAAACTGCACTAGGTACCCGGTTACCCTGGTTATGGACTCCCGTTCATCCAGCTAGTTATGGATCGTAGGGTTAATAATTTATCTAGAAAAAAAATAAAAAAAGTTTTTTTTCTAAAGGGTACTTTTATTAAATAATACTATTTTTAATAGACACTTTCTTAAAAAATTACTTTTTATAAGTATTGAAAAGTTTTTTTCTAAAAAGGTACATTTTTAAAGGATTTTTAATGGTATTTTTAAAGCCAATTTAACAAAACAAAAGTACCTTTTTATAAAAGGTACCTTTTTTAAGTACTTTATAAAAAAGTACTTTTAGGAAAAGCTGCTTTTGAAATGAAAACATTAAAAAATTTCCATAAAGTACAAATACTTTCTAAAAATATTTTTTCATATTATTTATGAAAAAATTCATTTTGAAAAGTGTCTTTCTTGAAAAAGTACCTTTTAGTATACATATTAAAAAAGTACTTAAATTTATTCTTAGAGAAAATTTCCTTCCGCGACAAATACCTTTCAAAAAAATCCTTTAAAAAAAAATTCGATTAATTAAATTTTCCTTAAAAAAGTACGTTTATCAAATGTAATACTACTATTATTAATAAAAAGTATCTTTTAAAAAAAGTTTCCTTAAAAATTTAAAATTTTTTTAAACTTTTTTAACCTTTTAAAAATCCAATTCATCAGTTGACAAAAAGAATCGTTAATAAATAAAAAACCAAATAAAATGCTCATCACCTTTGGTTAACTTTGGCCAATGAAAATATGTTATAAATTGCCATCAATTTTGGTTTTACAAACAAATATTCTGAATAATTTCTTTTTTTCGTAAAACCAAAATTGATGGCAATTTATAAAATTTTTTCATTGGCCAAAGTTAACCAAAGGTGATGAGCATTTCATTTGGTTTTTTATTTATTAACGATTCTTTTTGTCAACTGATGAATTGGATTTTTAAAAGTTTAAACAAATTTTTAATTTTTAAGGAAACTTTTTTTAAAAGGTACTTTATTATTAATAATAGTAATATTACATTTGATAAACGTACTTTTTTAAGGAAAATTTAATTAAACGAGTTTTTTTAAAGGGTTTTTTGAAAAGTATTTATTGCGGAAGAAAATTTTCTCTAAGAATATTTTTTAGTACTTTTTTAATATGTATACTATAAGGTACTTTCATCCACAATCAAAATTGGTCGTTAACAACCAAATTTACTAATTATTCTTGCAACAGATCGTAAATTTTTATCTTAGAACATAAAAGTTATTGCGTGTTTAGAACACTGCAGATTAATAAATATTTAACAGATTTGTTAGTTTAGTTCGTTTCTTCATCTCTTCAGTTTGTGGCATTTAATTATCCCATTTAATCTTTATTTACTTGAAGATTGTTGTTGCACTTCATTGCCATAATAAAATTAGTTAAAAATTACATGCTAAAATATAAATCACTCCAACGTCATACTCATTAGCAGCAACAACAGCAACTTAATCATCACACAAACACCACTCGTCGTAATGAAGTTAAAGTATGGTACTCGTGCAACAAACAACAGAATGGAAACATAAAACCGTAACTTTCGAAAGAGTCCAAGAAAAATAAGAGCTTCGCCCAAAAAAAAAAAAAAAAAAATTATTCCCTCAAGATGAACTTGCTGCCGCTGTTGGGAAGTTGATACCGATAATGATGCTGAATACCAATGATGACGTTTATTTTAGTGTTGCTGTTGCTGTTGCTGTTGCTCTTGATGTTGGTGGTCAGTGTGTGGCTTAAACACCTCAAGTAATTCAAGTATGTTTGAATGGATGAATGAATGCCAACATGCAAGTACGAATGGAAATATATATGCAGCTTTTTTTTTAACGACCTTCAATTAAAACCAGAGCTTAAATAGTGAATTTTATATTTGTGTGGCAGGCATAAATTAATGTGTGTTAATGGAACACTAGCAGTTTTATTGCATGTCATTGTATATAAGTTTGTTGATTATGGTAAATTATTTGATCCCAAAAGAACATTTGCTGTATTTCTCAAAAAAAAAAGAAGATAAATTAACCAGCACCTATGTTCACCTGCACTTTAATTGTTTTTACTTAAAAACAATGTCGTTCAAACTAAAGCCCTATAAAATTACTTCTACAAAGGTCCCTTTAGGTTACGTTTAAAACACCATAAAATTCAAAATACCTTTAAAATTGTTTTCTTAAACAAAGACTACCTTTAAAATAAGTGGTTTTTAAAATAACATCCTTTTTAAGGAAGTAATTTAAAAAAGACTCCATGAAAAAGTAACCTTTGTAAATGTACCTTTTAAAAAAGTAACTTTTAAAAAAGTAACTTTTAAAAAAGTACCTTTACAAAAGTATCTTTTAAAAAAGTACCTTTTAAAAAAGTACCTTTTAAAAAAGTACCTTTTAAAAAAGTACCTTTTAAAAAAGTACCTTTTACAAAGGTATCTTTTAAAATAGTACCTTTAAAAAAAGTATCTTTTGTAAAAGTATCTTTTAAAAAAGTATCCTTTGAAAGAGTAACTTTAAAAAATATATTTTAATTGAACGTTAAAAAACAATACTTTTCAGAAGATGTATAAAGTACCAAGAAGGATCTTTAGAAAAAGTACTCCGAAAAAAAGTATTTTTTTTAAAAATACGTTATAAAACCTTTTCAAAAAAAAAAAAAATATAAAACTTAAAAAATTATTCCTTGTTGTTGGTTCGAATTCACAAAACGAAATAAATTCTAATTTTTTTTAATAAAAAATTAGATTTTCATTTTTTTGAATTTTAGACAGAAATTCAAAAAACTACTAGAATTAAATATTTCAATATATTTAATTATATTTAAATATCTTAAAAATGTAAATTTGGAAAAACTTTCTTAAAAAAACCTTATAAAATAGTAGCTTTTGAAAAAATCCCTGTTTCTTTAAAAAAGTACCTATTAAAAAAAGAACCTTTTTTAGGAAGTAACTTTGAAAACCAGTATTCTTAAAACCCCCTTCGAAGGAGTACCTTATGGAAAATACTTAAAAAAGTACCCTCTAAAAAGTATTTTAAAAAAGTACCTTTAAGAAAATTGTCGTTAATGCCTTTAATGAAATTGGGGTTTAAGAAAGCATCTTTTTAAAAACTTCTTTAAAAAAACCTTAAAAAAAAAAACATTTAATAACGAAAAGTAACTTGTAAAAAGTACTTTTGAAAAAATACCTTAAAAGAATATTTAAAAAATTTAGCTTTTGAGAAAAGTATCGTGAAAATTGTAACTTTGAAAAGGTACTTTTCCTTCTTTAATATTAAAATAAGAGATGTACCTTTTAAACTTACCATTTTAAAATGCGTTTTAAAAGCAAAACGTTTAAGAAATATTCCTTTAAATTAATATTTCATTAAAAAGAGTACTTTATACAAAAGTAACTTATAATAAAGGAATCTTTTAATATAGGTACCTTCAATGACCTACCATTAAAATGTAGCATTTTTAAAATAACTTTAAAAAAATTCACATTTTGAAAAGTTGGTTTTAAATATAGTACCTTCCTAAAAGCGTACTATTAAAAAATATTTTACAAAATACCTTTAAATTATACCTTTGAAAAATTATACATTGAAAGAAATTACTTTTTAAAAAATCACATTTTTAAAAGTAATTTTAAAATAGATTTTCTTCTAGAAAAACTACTATTCAAAAAGTATTTAACAAAAGTACATTTAATACCTTAAAAATATCTTTCTAAAAATATACTTTTTAAGAAAAATACTGCTAAAAATTACCTTTAAATCCTTTTTTAAACATGATATATTAAAATAAGTACCCTAAAGAAAGTACCTTTTAAAAAATGGATATTGAGAAAAATTAACTTTAAAAATACGATTTTAAAATTACCTTTCAAAAGTACCTTTGCAAAAGTAATTTAAAAATAGATTACATTTAAAAAAGAGTTTTTAGAAACACTTTTAAAAATAGCATTTATAAATTACCTTTGAAACAAGGTACCTTTCAAAAGTGTTTTTTGAAAACGCTTTAGAAAAGCAACTTTGAAAAATACCATTTATAAATTACCTCTAAAAAACGTACCTTTGAGAACGTACTTTTTAAAAAGGGTTTTTAAAAACACTTTAGAAAAGTAACTTAAAAAAATACCATTCATAAATGAATTTTAAAAAAGTACCTTTAAAAAGGCTACCTTTGAAAAAGTACCTTTTAAGAAAATGTTTTTAATAACACTAAGGTACCTTTGAGAACGTACCTTTTCAAAAGCTTTTTCGAAAAACTTTCGAAAAGTAATTTTAAAAAAATACCATTCATAAATGATCTTTAAAAAAAGTACTTTTAAAAATGTACCTTTAAAAAGATAACTATAAAAAGGTACCTTTAAAAAGATACCTATAAAAAGTACCTTTGAATAAAGTGTTTTTAATAACACTTTAGGAATGCAACTTTGAAAAATACCATTTATTATTTACTTTAAAAAAAGGTACCACTGTACCTTTGAAAGATAACTTTTAAAAAAAGGGTTTTGAAAAACACTTTAAAAAATACAATTTATTACCAGTAAAAAATGTACCTTTGAAAGAACCTTTAAAAATTTACCTTTGTAAAAGTACCTTTAAAGAGGAGCCTTTTAAAAAAGGGTTTTATAAAAAACATTATGTTGCACAGGCCGACGGTTTTGTGTTCCCTTTGTGACGAGAAAAAATACCATTTATACATTACTTTAAAAAAAAGAACCTTCTAAAAAGTACCTTAGAAAAGTAACTTTTAAAAAATACCATTTATAAATTACCTTTATAAAAGGTAACTTTGAAAAAGTATTTTTAAAAAAGGGACCTTTGAAAAAGTATTTTTAAAAAAGGAACCTTTAAAAAAGTACCTTTGAATAAAGTCATTTTACAAATACTTTAAAAAATAAATTGTTGTTTTTTTATCAAAACTTTTTTCATTTAATTAATCAGTGTTTTGCAGTCAGGGATTGCAAATTTATTGGAAATTCAAATCAAACTTGACCTCATGCAATTCAATTTATTATTTCAACTATAAATTACGCAATTGTAGTGATTTTGAAAATAAATTATTGGCTCCCACTACCAATTAATGCTTGACCATAAAAATTCACAGAAAAAACAAACAAAAAATTAAATATTCTACATGAGTACATGAGTTTTGGAAACCCCTACAAAATTACAAATAACCTCATCAACAAATGCATACCAATAAATAAAAAAATTAAACTAAAAAAACTTGCAATTGATAAATGAAACGATTGAATATTCCCACAACATGCTAAATTATTGAAAGTGTATCATCGTAAGCGATTCACAGCGACAACTAGAATTTTACAATTTATTGCACTTTAGTGTTGTCGGTCGCAGCTGGTAACCAGTTGTCATGAAGAATTAATCTACATTTTGTCATTCCTACTGTCCTTAACTTGTTAATTTTAAAGCTTTTATTTGACCATAAACGATAAATTTTGTTGCCGGTTTAAGCGTTAAAGGGCAAATAAAAGGAAGCACAGTGTGTGATTAAAAGTAAAAAATAAAAAAAATGTTTCTTTTAGAATTCGTTTAATGAAACTGTCATGTTAATTTAAAATGTTTTTTCTTCTTATTCTCATTGCTAAACAATCGCTTACTTTAAATAGTTCAAAAAGGCGTTTATTTCAGTTTATTATAGCGGCTTGTTTTATTTTTTAAGAAAGGACAGACAAAACTGTCGCATGCTTAATGTCATTATAGCTTAAAATTTGTCTTAATTAAGAGCGATTATAAAAATTGCTTTTAAGATAAATTTACGTTATTCACTACGTTTTTTGTGGGTCTTAACAAAATGTTAATTTAATTATTATAATTAATTTGAGAATATTTATTTTTGACGCCGTAAAGTATATATATTCTGGATCCCTATACATAGAGATGCTGAATAAGCGATGTCCGTCTGTCTATCTGTGTTCGGGTTGAAATCAACCGGCACCAGAAGAAATACAAAATATTTAAAGCCACCAATCTGCCAGGCAGAGTTTCGAAAATTTCGAAAATCCCCCCAATGTGCAATATAGATTTCAGGAAACTTTTAATACAATTAACAAAATTACAAAATTACAAAAATTACCGATACAATTTATACCAAAAATTACAGATACAATTTTTACCAAAAATTACTGAAAAAATTTTTACCAAAAAATTTACTATAACAATTTTTACCAAAAAATTTACTATAAAAATTTTTACCAAAAAATTTACTATAAAAATTTTTACCAAAAAATTTACTATAAAAATTTTTACCAAAAAATTTACTATAAAAATTTTTACCAAAAAATTTACTATAAAAATTTTTACCAAAAAATTTACTATAAAAATTTTTACCAAAAAATTTACTATAAAAATTTTTACCAAAAAATTTACTATAAAAATTTTTACCAAAAAATTTACTATAAAAATTTTTACCAAAAAATTTACTATAAAAATTTTTACCAAAAAATTTACTATAAAAATTTTTACCAAAAAATTTACTATAAAAATTTTTACCAAAAAATTTACTATAAAAATTTTTACCAAAAAATTTACTATAAAAATTTTTACCAAAAAATTTACTATAAAAATTTTTACCAAAAAATTTTCTATAAAAATTTTTACCAAAAAATTTACTATAAAAATTTTTACCAAAAAATTTACTATAAAAATTTTTACCAAAAAATTTACTATAAAAATTTTTACCAAAAAATTTACTATAAAAATTTTTACCAAAAAATTTACTATAAAAATTTTTACCAAAAAATTTACTATAAAAATTTTTACCAAAAAATTTACTATAAAAATTTTTACCAAAAAATTTACTATAAAAATTTTTACCAAAAAATTTACTATAAAAATTTTTACCAAAAAATTTACTATAAAAATTTTTACTAAAAAATTTACTATAAAAATTTTTACTAAAAAATTTACTATAAAAATTTAACCAAAAGTTTTCACCCAAATTAACTGTAAAATTTTCACCCAAAATTTGCTGCAAAATGTTCACCCAAAATTTACTGTAAAATTCTCACCCAAAATTTACTATAAAATTTTCACCCAAAATTTACTATAAAATTTTCACCAAAAATTTACAATATAATTTTCACCAAAAATTTACAATAAAATTTTCACCAAAAATTTACAATAAAATTTTCACCAAAAATTCACAATAAAATTTTCACCAAAAATTTACAATAAAATTTTCACCAAAAATTTACAATAAAATTTTCACCAAAAATTTTCAACAAAAATTTACAATAAAATTTTTAAAAAAAATTTTAGATAAAATTTTTACAGAAAAGTTTCGATAAATTTTTTACAAACAAATTTCGAAAAGTTTTCGATAAAAGTTTTACTAAAAAATACCGATAAAATTATAAAAAATTTCGATAAAATTTTCACAAAAAATTTTTGATATAATTTTTCAACAAAATTTTCTATAAAATTTTTACAAAAAAATTTTCGATAAAAATTTTACAAAAAATTTTCGGAAAATTTTAACAAAACAATTCGAAAAAATTTTAACAAAAAAAAAATGCCATAATCTATACATATAGCAAAAAAAGTAACTCATATCCGTCTGTCTGTCTGCTTTTCGTTTGTGTTCGCATCACGTTAAAACTACTGGATGGATTTTAACAAAATTTGAGGAGGTACCTAGTATCCATATCTCAATATAGGATACTTTTATCCGCAAAAGTATCTATTTCCAAGAGGAAAAGAAGATTAAATAGTGAAAAACGCAATTTCCGTTTTAAAGGTACCTGAAAATTTTGGTTTAAAACTGGGATATTTTCAACACGGTTACTTTTTCAACACACTTATTTATTTTTATATTACTATTACGAAACAGATGGCGCCAGTTGAGTACAATTTGTATTTTTACTTTGTGGAATTACATTGCTATTAAATTATTTTAAACACCTCTTACAGAGCTTTACAATAATTTCAAGAATTTTAGAATTTTTTGTGAATAGTAGCCTACGCAGACGACATGTTGATGTTGGTAAACGAGAAATTTCTCTCAACAATCAGTGAAGTCACGCAACCTGCGCTGGGAGAACTCTCTTCCGGGGCCTCAAGTATGGTATTAGGGGGTTAAGGGGAGAAACTGGGTAAGTTCTTTTTACCAGGAAATATAAGATGGCAGGTTTCGAACCACCTAAAGACAATGGTGTCAAGTTAAAACTATCAAGCGAGGCTAAATACCTAGGAGTCTATCTAGATAGTAAATTGATCTGCAATGGGAACACTTAGGAGAGAGATAATTTCTTAGTATGTATTTTTTTATAAGAAATTTTTTGACTGGTACTTTTTAGAATGTACCTTTAGAAGGTACTTTTAAATGTACTTTTTAGAAGTTACTTTTTTAACTGGTAGTTTATTGACAAAAATTTATAAAAGTAAATTTTTTGAAAGATTCTTTTTTAAGATTCTTTTCTTTAATACTTTTATTTTTAAACATGGTCTTGCCTCTCCTCCTCTCCCTCTTATTTAATTAGAAGTTAACAAAAATTTTCTTGTTTACATATTTTAGCTCCTGCCAAAAACCAATTAAACATTTTTCTGTTTTATTTAAAATATTTTTAACGTATTTTGACATGACATGTTTATGTATTTTGATGCAAAATATTTTTAAATATTCTTGAGTGTGTTGATTTGAAGCACAAAATGAAAGTTTTATCCTCCTACCTTTGATATTTAAGCATGGCTCGAGGTAACAAAAAATTGCCACCTTTACCAGCAGCAGCAGCAGCAGCAGCAACAGCTTTTGCGGAGGTCACAGAACCAGCTGTTGTAGCTGTAGCACAACATGAAATCGTGTCAACAGCCTTAATGTTTATAGTTGTTGTATCGCTTGTACGTGTCATCCCACTGCCAGTAACATCTCGAGCACATTCTACTGGCAGAAGACCACTGCCAGTGCTAGTAGCAATGACATCACCACTAACACAAACACCATCATTGTCAGCAATGAAAATCTCTTCAACGATAGAAGAGGAAGTTAAGGATGTGGATGTGGATGTGGATGATGTTTTCGACGATGACATTTTTAAATGTTTATTATCATGGCTCAAGGCACTAATAGCAACAGCAATATCACAGCCAGCACTATTACGTTGATTATAATGTTGTTGCTGTAGCTGGGTTTTGTTGTTGCTTTTTGATGTAAATATACTCGAGATACGTTGCAAACATATGGAAGGATTATATTTGTTATTGACAACATGATGAAGATGATGTTGCTGCTGACAATTATCAACCATAAAACTATTGCAACTTGAACTAACAGCATTAAAAGTGTGATTAGATGATGTCTGTTGTGTTGTAACTGGTTTCTGCTGATGATGTTGATTATGATTATGATGTGTTGTTGCTAGTTGTTGTTGTTGTAGTGTTTTATTTTGCTGTTTTCGTGTTTGCATTGATTTCTTTTGTTGTCTTTGCTCCCATTCCCTTTGGTTGGGCTTTCCCTCATCCTCATCATCCTCCTCATCATCGTAGGGCAAAACCTCAATTGCATCGAAATCATATGAATTGAAATATGCCTGCTCACGTGTTCGTTTAACTTTGGCTGCTTCCGAGGTATGATAATCGATTTCAGCCGTATTATGATTTCCCACTGTGGACGGTGGGGGAGTTTTATGATAAATTGGCATGATTATTTTGTTTTAACGATAACGATGACTATGATGTTGCCAATGACAATGACGTGTCGTATGTGTGACAATGTGTTTGCAAGTGGGTTTCGTTTGTTGTTGGTAGCGGGTCGGATTATTTATTTCGAAAATATTGGCAAATTGATTTTAATTTTCTAACGTCATTGATGAGGATTTATTAGACGTTTATTTCGTGGTTATTTTTTTTTCTTTGCTTTTTGGATCAATGTCGTGGTTGAGGTTTATGTTGATGCCAGGAATTGTGGAGTGTGTTTCTTTTTTGTTTAAGGAAATTGTTGGTTTCGTTTCGTTTTGTTTGTTTTGTTTGTAGGAAAGTTTTTGGGGATGTTTGGACTCACGGGTGGGTTGGTTTTGTTTCTGTAAAATATAAGAAGTTTTCTGTGTAGTTTTCTTTGATGGGTTATTGATATTTAAGGGGAATAAAAAAAAATTATTTCAACTTAAAAGCTGAGACTTGATTGAAATTTTAGTAGCACAATTTTTTAAACTAATTTGATTTTTTTATATTAAACTTTATTCTCAAAGGCTTGAGAATTATTTGAAAAATATTTTATAATAATAACTAATAGTAATATTTTTGTTATCGCCTCTTAGGGATGCTGGCTGCCAAGAATATAACAGGTTACAATATTTTCTTTCCTTTTTTCTCTTTATTTTCTGTCTTGTTATAAAATATTTTTTTTTTATTATTAAATATTTCTCAAATGTGTTATCTAATCCAGTTTTCACTCATTTTTAGAAAAAATAAAATAAAAATAAAAATTAATAAAAACAAGTAAAGCATTCAAATCTAGTTTTTTTGTAATATATTTTCCTGTAATACACACAACGACAATGTGCTATATGTTGAAAGTGTCCAGATTTGAAACATAACTACAACGTTAGCAACAGTAGTTAATCTTTGTTTACAATAATAATAATTTTGCTACCTTTGATTTGAGCGGATGTTAATAAAATGACAGCTCTATATGAAACTATGGACTGGCAAACAGACGAAGAGATCTCATACACTTTTTAACATTCACAAGTTTATATTTTTAAACGTAACACCACAATGGGGCATTAAATTTTTTTTATAATATATTTTTTGTTATTATTTTTTTATTATTTTATAAATTTTTTAAAAAAATTTGGATTTATTAATTTTTCAATATTTCCATTAGAGACTGGTAGATATTAAATGATGAATAAAATAACATATTTTGTGAGAGATGTAGATTTTTTCGTTTCATTTTATGATCGTATCATATTATCCCTGGGTGGCAAGCAAATAAGAGGTTCAGAAACTGGAGCACAGATCAGGATTAATTCAAGGCATGGCTAACATTGTATCGTTTAAGGGATAGTTGGCATGGACCAGCTCTTTATAGTGATTTTACCAATAGAATTCGATGTAACAAAACTTACGATATAGCTTATGTAGTGTCTACGTAAGATAGCCATGCCTTTAGATAAGGCATGCAAATCCATCCATGCCAGTCACATGTATATACATATGCATGTATATTGGTAATGCCTACGAAAGACCTTTTATATGTGCAGGGTCCAAAATTGACTTTGTTGGGCCTAAAATATATTTTTAGAGGAAAAACAAAGCATGGTATGAAAGCAAATTATTTCTTAAAATAGTCTTTTATGAGATTAAAGCATTTCAGTACAGCATCTACCCACACAGTTTGCTGTAGAACTGCAGTATCTCCAGTTCGTAAGAACCACCTGGAACTGTTTGCAATACCTAGCAAGCTGCAAGCTACAGTTACGCATACTGGGGCAGTCACAGAGAAGGTGCTAACCTGATTGCTTCTCATCCAGTCGGCTTCTGCAGCTCTCACCAAGAGACTCCCACATGCTCCGACTTACGTCCAGTCATACAGGGCCTGTTATGATGCCTACTAAAGGGTCCGCCAAATAATTTTTTTTTTTGAAAATGCTATAAAAAAAAACTACTGAATATTTTCTCAAATTTCTTTTATTATTTGAAAGTACAATCCTTCCGGTTAATAATGGAAAATAATTTCATTAAAATGGCTGTCTCGGCTGGCCATGCAGTAGCCTATACGATCGGTCCAATTTTTAAGCACATTATCTATTGTGTGCCGCTGTATTTCACCAATGGCTTCACGAATATTGTCCTTTAAAGCGTCAATTGTCTCTGGCTTGTCGGCGTAACACTTATCTTTGACGGCACCCCACAAATAATAATCCAACGGTGTCAAATCGCAGCTCCGAGCTGGCCAAACGACATCAGCTCTGCGGCTGATAATGCGATTTTGAAAAACAGGGCGCAAAACATCGAGTGCAGCTTCGGCTGTGTGGCACTTAGCGCCGTCCTGTTGAAACCAAATCTTGCCAATATCCTCCTCTTCAAGTTTTGTGAACAAACATTCGTTCAACGTGGCCCGATAACGATTGCAATTGACTGTAACGGCCACTCCTAGCTCATTTTTGAAGAAAAATGGCCCAATTATGCCTCTGGACCAAAATCCGCACCAAGCAGTGACTCGTTTTGGGTGCATCGGCTTTTCAATGTATGCGTGCCGGTTTTCTGTGCCCCAAATGCGACAATTTTGCTTGTTTACATACCCGCCAAGATCAAAATGAGCTTCATCTGAAAAGATGATTTTTTTTTTGGCAAAATCGGCATCTTCTGAAAAGTCAATATTTCCCAGCGTTGTTCAACCATATTCGTTGAGCGGAAGGATAAAACTAATTATCTGTCAAATCAGACATGAGCTCAGTGTTACCATTCATGAAATAAGCACTAGTGGAAGCATTATCGAATTTTTCACACAGGACCTGTAGGGCTTTCGTTCTGTTCTTATCGATTAGGGGCTAAAGAGTTTTGGACACTCTGCGAGTTATTTCCTTCAGCGACCATTCATTGAAAATTCGGCCAGACGCTGTTAATGACACCCTGTACACTAACCATGTCTGTACTCGAACCGTTCCTCGCACATTGATCAGCCATCTCGTTTACACGAACGTGCCCATGAAACCCAAACTATTCTTACAAGGTGACATCCAATTAGGGCCAAAGATTAAACGCACGTGAATGCACTTCACTACTTAATTACTTCACCCAAATTTGAAAGCAAAAGCTAAACCTAGAGGGAATAAAGGTTCGGGAAGTAGCCCATGGATTACACACGTTAGCACCACTTCATTCTATTATTTTTTCTTCTTTAGCAGACGTCGTTTTTTGCTTTAAATTTAATATATAATCTATCCAAAAGGTGTGAATAATAGTCGCCAGTAATCGTTTTAAAATTTTCAACAGAACAACAACACTCACCCGAAGAATCCCACTATATTGATTATTCTCTATTGGTCGCAAGTGAATTGTAATGGATGCATGTTCTTCAATTCCTCCTTAAACGTGATCGATTCATTTACCCTCAGCCACCTAAAGCATTTTCATTCTCTAAACAAAATTTTTTTTTATTGACTGATTCTGGAGTGACGATATTTTTTAGACGGCATGAACATGTAGTGTTATTTTTGGCCAGGTACGACCACCACGGATTTCAGTAGATTTCCCCATAGAATATAATCAGCCCTTGGTATCGATGGAAATAATGTTTAATCAGCATTAGAATTATTTTTGTAAAAATTTTATAAAAAAATTTTCTATAAAATTATATAGAAAAATTCGAATGGAATGGTCTGATGTTGCTGAATTGCATTAGCGAAATTTTCGAAACTATGCCTGGCAGATTGGTGGGCTTAAATTTTGTGTATCTCTTCTGGTGCATTGGGAAAATTGATTTCAACCCCAACACAGACGGACATCGCTTAATCAATCCAAAATATATATTATTTATCGGGTCGAAAATGAATATTGTAAAAATTACCCACGGAATGACAAAATTATATATAAAGAACTAAAAAACAGAATCAACTCCAAATATTTGTTTTCCTTAACACCCAAAAAAATATTTTAAGTAAAAAAAGAAGAATTTTAAAAATATTTCCAAATATTGCTCAAGTGGAGCGTAGTAGTAGTCAAAAAAATTCTATATATTTTTTGGTTAAAAATATTTATTTTTTAAACAATTAAACCACACTTTTTTTTTTTAAACCAAACGTCAAGTAAGTTACCAAACTTTGCAAAGCTGTTTATTAAATCATAACAGAATCCACAATGACAACTGCATTCATTATTTTTTTTATAATATTTTTTACTTTTTATATTTTTCTATACAAATAGTCTCTCTTAACACGTAAATCATTTTGCAATAAACTTCCTCCATAAACATTCATCATTCGTCGTCTTTCACATTTGTGACCTCCATTGCCCTGTCATGAATTCTACAATGAACCTTAATTAAACTTCTTAGGATGACTTGTGGTTGGTAGGTGGTTGCTTAAACGCTGGTGGGTAGTCAATAAATTTAGCTCAAGACTCCTAAATGCAGTTTGCTGTCTTACATACTGAAATATTTTTTTTTGCGGCAATTTTCTGCAGTTGTTTTATGGATTCATTTCATTCATGGAGACAAATGAACGTTTTAGTTCAGCATTTACTTAAAGCATCATTTAAACATTTAAACGAACAAACAAAAAAAAAAAAAATCTGAAATTACTTAATAAAGAAGTTTAAAATAAAATGTAAAAATACTTGTACCTAAACGACAAAAAGCCAACTTTTAATAAGATGGATCCAAAAATAGTCAATATGTTGCTCGTAAGTCACACAATGATACCAAGATTGCACAGCTAAGAGAACGGTTTTGTGTCTAAGTTTAATCTACTAGGTTTCCCAATACGGAAGGGCAGTAGTTAAGAATTACATCAGTTTTATGTCACAAAATGTAGGAACCATATCGCACTTTTAATCAAAAACAGTCATAGCAAAAAGTTAATCAAAATCGGTTTTCATTTCATTAACCAGTTTACAAATCAACTCTCTAACGACAAGGAACATTTTGTTTGCATCACTGTGTTCTTTACCTAGACAAATACTACAGAATCCATTTTTATTATAAAACTAAGTATCCCCGGTGGGCTTCGCTACACCCATTCAAAAAAAAAAAAAAAAAAAAAAAAAATACAATAAACACTAGAAAGAAGTATGGCCAACCTTTAAATGGAAAACGCACGCTATTCTCACGACAGAAATGTTTCAGGTTATATGCAAGATACGATCCAATCTGTTTTTTTCTAGACTGTGTGTATTAACACCATAATAGTATTTTACTTTATATGGGAGGTATCACTCACTATCCTAATCTGTATTTTGCTAGACTATGAGGTACCCACACTATGTATATTAATAAAGGGGTTACTGGCGCAAATTTTCAAAGAATTACCTATTATAGTTTTTTAGATACTTAAAAAGTGGGCGTGGTCAATTTTTCTTTCCGTAAAACGCTAAGTTGAATTGTAATGATGTAAAAAAAGATTTAAAAAAACAACTTGATCCAATCGGTGCAGCCACTCTTAAGTAATGCGATTACCAACGAATGACATTTGATTTTATTTATATAGAAGAATAGCTGTGCTCACACACGTTGTTTGCGTCCTGACAAACATTTTTTGGGATTTTGCTTTGAAAGTAATTCCCACCAAATTTTAAGACTCTTATGTATTAACTTGATATGAAGGTACCCATCCCTGAATTCTAAATTCTAAAATTTATATAAAATTCTAAAAATGATTGTAAAGCTCTGTAAAAGACAAACAGAGAATGAGTTACTCATTATTTTACAACAGCGCCATCTGTTGCGCAACATTGCTTAAAATATACTGCTTTCGAAAATAAAAGATGTCCTAAAGTATGCAGTAGCTTTAAATTGGTCCTCCACTTACTCTTGAAAATAAGCCATTTTGCAGAAAAAAAATGCTTTAAATTGGTCCTCCACTTACTCTTGAAAATAAGACATTTTTGCAGAAAAAAAAATATCCTATATTGGAGTCAGGATACCAAGGTACCTCCTCACAAAATTTTGTTCAAATCCGTCTAGTAGATTTTATGTGATGCGAATATATATAAAGAGACAGACAGGAAATAAGTTACCGTTTTATTAAAGTATTGTTTAAGGACTTTGTACAAATTGTGATTAATTTCCATACACCCATCTGGATGTGACCCACTTGTATGTCAACACCAACTACATATTTCCTTGTTCGGCCCTAATATTCAGGGAGTCAGGTGAATTTAGTCATAGTAGTTCTAGACAACTAGATGTAAATATCACAGGTGAGCAAACTGATTGTTTGACCCCTGTTATGGACATCGATAAATCTTTTGTTGTCACAATACCGACCAGGGATGAGTGGAAGTAGAACTCCGCAATACGGAACAGACGCGATAGTAGATTTTTTCTGAAAATCTTAACTTTCCGGGCTCACTCAGGCTTACCGATAGTGTCATGGATAAGTGGGGAACTTACAATGGAGATGGCGGCTGTTGATATTTTTGTGGACAGTCTAGTCGCCATTAAGGCTCTTGATTCTAAAGCAGTGAAGTCGATGTGTATTGACGTGCATTCAATCTCTGGCCCTACCAAGCGACACCGTGTAGGTATATTTTGGGTCCAGGGCATGAGAGCATTCGTGGAAAAGTGAGAAATCGAAGGAAATTGGTGCCACACTCCAATAGTGATTCTTAGCTCGAACAAAATTGTTTTTCAAAGTGTAATTTAAGTACTGGAAAAAATTAAAAATTTTAATAAACGGGAACTTCGGAGTAAAAAAAAACGTTAAAGAAAGGATAATCTTTAAATGGCTCTCCTATAAAATTTACTTCTCTACCCTTAGGTCTCTTGCTTTTTGCGCGGTCTCCTGCCTTTTATAAAAAAATTATGCTGATGGTGTCGAAATATGGACAATAAAAATTTTTTTTATAATCTAATGATTTTTTAGTTACATTTTTTCCCCTAATAACATTCTAATGATTTTTTTTGGGCTCGAGTTCAATACCCCAACCCTCCATAGAATTGAAAAATCTTCTATATAAATAAAATCAAAAGTTAATTGTTGGTAATCGCATCACTTAAGAACGGCTGCATCGTTTTGGCCAATTTTTTTCTTCATTTTAACCTCAACTTAGGTTTCTATGGAAAGAAAAATTTACCACGCCCACTTTTACGCCCACTTTGTAAGTAGCTAGAAAACTGTAATAGGTAGATCTTTGAAATTTTGCACCAGTAACCCCATTATTAATATACATAGTTTAGCGATACAAAGGCTGGATTGGAATAGTGGGCGTGGTACTTGCCAAACAAAGTGAACACTTATTATCATTTACTTGGAGATTTGCAATAGGTAGAGTCTTGAAACTTAGCAGAAGTAACCTTCATACTAATATGTGCAAAGTCTAACAAAACATAGACTGGAAAAAGGCGGTGGGCGTGGTACCTCCCTTACAAAGTCTAAAATTATTGTCGTGTATCTATAGAACTGCAATAGGTAGAGTCTTGAAACTTTGCATAAGTAACCCTCATACTTATGTGCATAATCTAGAAAAATATGGACTGGTTTGGGACAGTGGGCCTGGTACCTCTTATACATGGTGAAATATTATTATCCTATAACAGGTAGAGTCTTGAAAATTTGCACAAGTAAACCAAATACTAATATGTATAATCTAGCAAAATGCAGACTGTGTTTTGCAAAGTGAAAAATTATTATCGTATTAATACGCATAGTCCGGAAAAAAAAACAGGTTAGATGGGAACAGTGGGCGTCGTACCAAGCATATAAATTAAAACATTTTTTTTCGTGACTCTAGCGAGCGTTTTCGAATTAAAGGTTGGCCATTTTTTTATTTTTGTTGTATTTTTTGTAGATGGCTGTAGCGCAGCGCACCGCGGATAGCTAGTATTTTTATAAAAAACAAATGTTTAATTAAAAAAAACTAAAAAAATTTATTTAAGACTTAGGCAGAATGTATGTATTTTTTTTCTTTTAATTTTATGTAAAATTAGAGATATGAACTCGTGTCCAAAAAAAAAAAAAAAATTATTTCCATGATGTTTCTTAAATGTTACAACAAAAGGAAAATAAATAAAAATTTAAAAATTATGGTAAGACATTTTTATAATAAAATATAATAATTAAATAATTTTTTTCCTAAAAAGAATATAATGGAATTTTTTTTAGGTTCGAGTTCGCCACCCATAGATTTGGAAAAATATTAAAAAAATCATTTGAATGGTATTTATTAAATGTTACGGCACAAAAAAAAAATAATGTAAAATATTTTCTTTATTTATTATTTTTTGTTTTTGTTATTGTTGTTGCTTTTGTTATTGCTAAAAGGTTAGAGATCTAATTTTTTCTTAAATGTTGTTTAATAAATTTAATGAGAATCTAAAAAGCAGTAGCCAACAACTGCAACATTTAAATGTGAGAAATTGTAAACTATTACCCTGATTTGTTGCTTAAAGCTATTGTTGTACGAGTTTGCCAAAAAAAAAAACAAAATCCAATTCAATTGGCCAAACAAATTTAAACGTTCACCTTTATTTTTTTTTATTTTTCATTTAATTTCGGTTGTGGTCTTAAGTTCATTTTTCCTCTTGATACTCGTATGCAATTTTAGTGCATGTTTGAGCATGACTTTGCGCTTTTGAAACTCAAAACGATGAAAAGTGAACTGTAATAGTAGCGAAGAATGGAAGTTTAATGCTGTAAAGCTGTTGCTGTTAGTGTTCGTTTGGCAACGAATAAATATAAAATTTTAACGAATAGTATGTTGACTATGCTGTGATGATGACCATGGCATACATGCACAAGCGGACTGCTGTTTCTTTGTCTGTTTCGGTAGAACGAATGACTGACGGAATGCATGCTCGGTTGAATGACGAATGACTGACGGAATGCATGCTCGGTTGAATGACTGTTTAGTTAAGTGTTTTTAGGTTTATTATTGCTGTTCATTGTTGCGGCTGCTGCTGCCTTTTAAACAACAATGAATGACTGACAAAACTGCTAACAAACACTTTGTGTGATTATGTAATTATGTATTTAAATATTATAGACCAGAAAAAAGACAAAAAAAAAACATTAACTTCAGATTTTTCTTATGTTTTCTGGGGGAAAAAAATATTGTTATTGATGATTGTAAATTAATTTAAAGCGTAACGTTATTAAACAAATAATTGCAGTTAATTAATAAAATTAAACGACTTCGTTTCTACTTCTTCCGTTCTTTTAACACTTGCAATTGAATGTCTCATGGGAATGTAACAAAGTTAAACGGGCTTTGTAGCACTGCCGCCGCACAGCCGCTACTCTGTTGTAATTAAATGATTTAGCAAATTTTTGGTCAAGGAATTTTTTTTTCAAAACGCAATGAAAACAATATCAAGGTGTATCTGAATTTTATGTTTTCCATACAACAACATGACTTGTTCATGTTCCAAATGTAAGTGGAATTGAACCACAACCATGCCGAAAACTAACAAACCATGATTAAATTCAAAGCAACAATAAGTCAAACAAAATTAGAAGTTCGAAACAAATGTTATTTTTAATTCTTTTGGCACGTAGATCTAAAAAAAATATTTAATAAAAAAAATTATTTATCAATAAATTTCGAAATATTTAAAATACATTTGGGGAATTCACGTGGTGTCGTAAAGTAATATGTGACCCGGTCTATGAAAAGGTGGCTTATGACTAAAAAATAAAATTCTAAAAATTAGCTGTTAAAGATAAAAACAATGCATTTCGTCAGTTTCTTAGTAGTTTTTCTTTTGCATTATGAACAGTCATGCCCAAAAGGCAACCAAATAATTTTTGCAAAAAAAAAAACCGACTTCAAAACAGATAGAAGGGCACCAATTCTAAACTAAAAATGTAAGAAGTAATCTGTAAGAATTAGATTTAAACCAAATAAAAGATGCGCCAAAATTAGAGGGAAAAAATAAAGACTATTTGAATGTCAAGCCTCTACCTATTACTGTTCAAAAGTTAAGCCATTTTCACCAGCATCCGTCTTTTATGGGGACTACATTCAAGCCTCTGTCTATAACGGTTTCAAAGATAGGGGCACTCATAACAAATAACATCACCTATTCGGATACCCTTTAATTTACAATGTTAAATTAAAGACCTGTTGTTATAGAGGACTTGTAAATTTCAACTATCTGCCAATATCGGTTAAAATGTTTAACCATATATATCAAATAACATGAACTATTGGGACACCCTTTACATTATAATTCCAAATATTTATACTTGTTATCATACCAGAGAAATATAGTGGACATTCTGCCTAATTTTCAAGTGTTTGTGTTTAACGGTTCAAAAGATAGGGCCATATAGATCAAATTACGTAATTTAAAAATTAAAGGGTGTCCCCAACCCTTTAATTTTTAAATTCAAATTGTATACTTGCTACAGTGGACTTTGCAATACAGGTTCCTTGTAAATTTCAGCTGTCTGTCTCTAACAGTTCAAAAGTTTGGCCCCATACATAGAATTACTTTAACTATTGGGACCCCCTTTTGGTTCCAAATTCAAATTTTATACTTTTTGTTATAGCTGTGTTAGCAGTACAGGTTCTTTGTAAATTTCAGCGGTCTGTGTACAACTGTTCAAAAGTATGGCCATATACATCAAATTAAATGAACTATTGGAGCACCCTTTAATTTAAAATTTTAAATATTTATACATTTTATTATAACGGTCATAGTAGTCGACATTCTGTCAAATTTTCAAGGTTTTGTCTATAACGGTTCAAAAGATAGACCCAAATAGTTCAAATTATGTCACCTATGGGGACACCCTTTAAATTTTAAATTTATTTTTGTATTAATTTCTGCTGTTGGGAGCTATAGCGACACGCAATTTTTTAAAATTTTAATTTGGTGCCCTTTACGGTTCTTAATACACGTAAAAAACATGTATGTTGTATGGGGACACCCTTTAATTTTTAATATAATGACCTGTTGGGAGCAACCTGAAAGCATAACCTTTCAAATAAAGAAAAAAATTTTAAAATCGGCTCAGAAATGGCTGAGTTCTGCGGTTACATACATAAAAAAAGCAACATTCAGACGAATAGATAACCTCCTTCTTTTTTGAAGTCGGTTAAAAATGCAAAAGTGCATAAATGAGATAAGTTCGTGTGTGTATATAAAGAGCGATGTTTTTTTTCAATGCAAAGCAATTAAAATTTTTCAATTCCATTTATTATCTTGTTTATGGATTTTTAATAAAATTTTGTTTTTCTTTCATTTGCGCTCTTCTTTCTCTACATTTTTAGTACACTTCTAAGCAAGTTCGGACTTTCTAGTTTTCACCACGTGAAAGAGCGTCTCAAAAACTATCGAAACCAAAAAAAAAAGTGAAAAAAATTTTTTTTGAGTCATAAGCCACCTTTTCATAGGCCGGGTCACATATGTATGTCTTTTGTTGAAAACATAGGAAAATATGACGAATATTGCGAACAACCGTTCATACATTGGGTGTGTTTTTTTTTTTGTTAGCTGCATGAGAACTATAAATATTGACAGCTAAGAATGCAAAACTGTGTTGACATTTTCGCCAGTCATAATGAATCGTTAAATGCAAAGAAAAAACATTGTTGAATCTAAAAGCAGCATATTATGGTTAAATTGTATAGTTTATATGGTTAATTATTTTGTTATTTATTATGGTTAACAAAAACATATTGTTGTTAAATATTTAAAAAAAAAACTTTTGTTGTTGTTCGATGTTTAACAAATATTTTATAATTTAAACCAACCAAGTTGAATTTTTTCTGGGTGTATTAACCATTTAATAATAAAATCTTAACCAAAGTCTATGTATCGTGACCAAAGTTATGTTACAAACAACTAAAATTACTTCATCGCAACCATACCTTGTTACATACAGAACATAATGTCGTTCCTGTAACCATAACATAAGCATGCTTTTTCTTTGCGTTTGGAACCAATTTCCAAACCATCATTGACGTCAAACGGACGGATTTATTGGAAAAGGTAATCAAAAATTTGAATGATCGAATGGACCATATTTGTTTATTATAATATAGTAAAAATAAATGCCTTAAAATTTTTACTATATTGTAATAAATAATTTCATTTCAACAATATTTTTGTCCTGTATTATCACTTTGAGTTCTCAAGCAGCAAAAAAAAAAACACCCTACACAAAACAAAGGAAAATAAAATATTATTGAATTCGATAAATAAGTTAATATTTTTTTAAAGTAAATAAAAAATAAATTTCTGCTAACGAAATGTTAAAAACAAACGAGAATATTCTAAATAATCGCTACATAAATATTTCTTAAAAGAGGGACTTCAAAGCAAACAGGCGTTTAGACGAGTATCAAATCAAAAATAAAATAGAATAAATCAGTCAAGTGCGAGTTAGACTCACACACGTAGGGTTTCGTACTATGCTCAGTACAACTTAAAAATTCAAGTTGTTAAAATTTTTACGTATGTCTTTAAATTTTAAAATTAAAGTAATATTCGCGAAAATTTCATTATTATTAAAACACCCTTTAAACTTTGGTAATTGTTGTTATAGCGGCCATGGTAATACACTTTCTATAAAAATATCAGGAGCCTACCTATTGCGGTTCAAAAAATAAGGTAATATTTGCGAAAAACATTTCACTAATGGACACCCTTCACATTTTAGTAATTTTTATAGCGGCCGAAGTAACACATCTACTGTAAACATTTCAAGAGTCTACCTATTACGGTTTATAAAATAAGGCTATTTACGTAAAAGTCATATCACTGTCGGAACATCCTCTAATTTTATTATTTATTACAGCGACCATGGCAATTCCCTTTCTTTAAATACATCAAGAGTCTACATATTACGATTAAAAAAATAAGTCACTATACGTGAAAAGCGTGTCACTGTCGAAACACCCTTTAATTTTTGTTGTTTTTTATAGAGATCATAATAATATACCATCTGTGAAAATTTCAAGAGTCTAACTATTGTGGTTAAAAAATTAGGCCATATTCATGCAAATCACGTCACTGTCGCAACACCCTTTAATATTTACATTCAATTTTGTATACTTGTTTATAAACCGAATATAGTTTTGATTGCTGTCTGCAAATTTTAAGTGTTTGCCTCCTACAGTTGAAGAAATAAAGACATAATCGTAAATAACACGTCAATTTCGGAACACCCTATAAGTTTTAGTATCTGTTGCTATAGCGGTCACAGGTACACATACACCTGCTCTGAAAATTACTAGCGTTTACCTATTATGGCTCAAAACTTAGGCCAAATAATGGGTGATTTTTTTGAGGTTAGGATTTTCATGCATTAGTATTTGACAGATCACGTGAGATTTCAGACATGGTGCCAAAGAGAAAGATGCTCAGTATGCTTTGACATTTCATCATGAATAGACTTACTAACGAGCAACGCTTGCAAATCATTGAATTTTATTACCAAAATCAGTGTTCGGTTCGAAATGTTCAAATGTGACAAATTTTGTTCAGCGATGAGGCTCATTTCTGGTTGAATGGCTACGTAAGTAAGCAAAATTGCCGCATTTGGAGTGAAGAGCAACCAGAAGCCGTTCAAGAACTGCCCATGCATCCCGAAAAATGCACTGTTTGGTGTGGTTTGTACGCTGGTGGAATCATTGGACCGTATTTTTTCAAAGATGCTGTTGGACGCAACGTTACGGTGAATGGCGATCGCTATCGTTCGATGCTAAGAAACTTTTTGTTGCCAAAAATGGAACAACTGAACTTGGTTGACATGTGGTTTCAACAAGATGGCGCTACATGCCACACAGCTCGTGATTCTATGGCCATTTTGAGGGAAAACTTCGGAGAACAATTCATCTCAAGAAATGGACCGGTAAGTTGGCCACCAAGATCATGCGATTTGACGCCTTTAGACTATTTTTTGTGGGGCTACGTCAAGTCTAAAGTCTACAGAAATAAGCCAGCAACTATTCCAGCTTTGGAAGACAACATTTCCGAAGAAATTCGGGCTATTCCGGCCGAAATGCTCGAAAAAGTTGCCCAAAATTGGACTTTCCGAATGAACCACCTAAGACGCAGCCGCGGTCAACATTTAAATGAAATTATCTTCAAAAAGTAAATGTCATGGACCAATCTAACGTTTCAAATAAAGAACCGATGAGATTTTGCAAATTTTATGCGTTTTTTTTTTTTAAAAAAAGTTCTCAAGCTCTTAAAAAATCACTCGTTACATGCAAATCACGTCACTATCGGAACGCCCTTTAATTTTTAGTTTTATTTTTTTTTTGACTTGTTTATATAGCGAACTAAGCTTTAATTACTGCTTGCATATTTTTAGTGTATTTCCTCCTACAGTTCAAGAAATAATCACATATTCGTGAATAACAGCTCTCTATCGGAACACCCTATAAGTTTTAGTATTTGCTACTATAGAGGCAACAGCTATATATCATCTGTGAAAATTTCAAGAGTCTACCTATTATGGTTCAAAACTTAGGCCAAATACATGCAAATCACGTCACTATCGGAACACCCTTTAATTTTTAGTTTTATTTATTTTTGACTTGTTTATATCGCGAACTAAGTTTTAATTACTGCTTGCATATTTTTAGTGTATTCCCTTCTACAGTTCAAGAAATAAACACATATTCGTGATTAACATCTCTCTATCGGAACACCCTGTAAGTTTTTGTATGTAATGCTGTAGCGGCAACAGCTCTATATAATCTGTGAAAATTTCAAGAGTCTACCTATTACGGTTACAGAGATAAAAGGCGCTGTCAGACGGACAGATATTGTAGCGAAAACAATAGCGTTATGTTTACGTTTACGTACCCTTTGGGTACGGAACACTAAAAAAGAATACCCTGTAAGTTTTTGTATGTATTGCTGTAGCGGCAACAGCTATATATCATCTGTGAAAGTTTCTAGAGTCTACCTATTACGGTTCTAGAGATAAACGGCGCTGTCAGACGGACAGATATTGTACCGAAAACGTTTACGTTTACGTACCCTGTAGACCTTTAAAAGATCACGCTATTTTTTATATGCAAATAGTTGTATCCTTAAACGCCTATTTCAGTTTTGACCAAGTAAAACTTCTTCAAAGGCTGAATTTAAAATCTTTTTACAAGATAAATTTACAGTGGGGTTAAAAGGCCATTATTGAAGCCCAACAAAGAAATATTGCAAAAGTCTCTTCCATTAAAAACAACTTTTTAATAGCGTGTTAAGAAAATGATAATTTAAATAAAACTCATTGTTTTTGGCAAAATAGAATAAAATTATACAAATAAAAAAATGTTAACTTAAACCAAAAAAAAATTATTACTGTGGGCTATAAACATTTTTTAGGCAGATGATGTGCAAAATGTTAAAGATAAAGTGGAACGAATGGCTCTATTGATATCATGTTTAATAACATGGAGTTCATGTTAAATGTTTAACGTATGAAAAACATATTAAAGCCAAATTTATACATAAAATACAAACAGCCATAATTAACCAGCCATATTCCCAACCTCGCAACATTTATTCAAATAAATCAAGCAATATTTTTCAATTTGCATCTTCTCTTTACTTTTACGTGCGTGACATTTTGTAATAAAATGACTTAATAACTGACTTAAAAAAAGTTTTGAAATTTAGCAAAAAAAATAATAAAATAAATTAAAAGTTATTGCTTTTTATTGTTTTAGAAACATTACATGATATTTATTTTTTTAAGATGAATGTGTTTTTAATTATTTTAACACAATCAGTATGAACGCTTGTCCGCTTAAATTTTTGCTAATTTGTTTAAACCGTAAGATTACTATTTTTGTAAATAAATTCTTGCAACCATTTGGGCGGGCGTCGCCCAACAACAAAGTAATCATCAGTACAGCAAAAAACCTGATGAAAAGTTTTAATCAATTTAACAAAACTTGATTTAAGATAATTTATCGATAACACAAACTGTGGAAGAGTAATAACAAACTATTTAGCAATCTAGGGGAAATATCGAAGCAGACCACTTCCTAAATGGGTCCCTTTTCCACCCCATTCCGACCTCAATGATTATAGGGAATCGACTTGTAATTTAAGGCAACATTACTTTCATTAAGTCACGTGCCACCACCAGCCTTTAATCTTGACTTAAGTGACTTCAGACTGTCGACTAATAACTGTCGGCCTTCTTTCTCATCAGGGAGTCTCTAGTGATTGCTAGCATTTGTCTAAGGCATAGTTCCTCAATGGCATCCACATTTAACAAGCTTCTGCCAGTGCTGGACAATCACATACATAAAAAAATAGTTAACGAGAAAATTGTCTAAAGAAAATACACAACGAGAAAATCGATAACGATTACATTACGATGCATATTGTCTATATAAAAATACTAGCTGAGCCCGCTACTTCGTCAGTGTTCTAGCAATATTTTGTTCGATTTTGCTTTAAAAGCAAACTATGCTGCATATCAGCTTATGTATATTTTTTTTACTTTATAAAAAATAAAGTATGCATATCCGGATAGTTCCACTGGGTTCACTGCTTTTTCTCTACTTTATCTTCGAAATAAAATATTTTGCGGAAAAAAAGTATCCTCTATTGGGAGTAGGATACTTAGGTATCGCCTCACAAAATTTTGTAAAAATCAACAACTAATTAAAATATAATAAACAAATAATAAAGGGTTCCTCATACAAGAAACGTGTAGTGATCACGGTTGCCAGATTTTTTTTCTCTCTCACCCCTAAAAACAAGTAAAAAAAACCCTAAAATCAAGCTTTTTTAGAGAAAATCCCCTAAAATATTTTTTTTTGATTACATAAATAAATTTTTTTCCTGTAATTTTGAAAAAATCAAATCCAAAGTAATTAAATAAAAAAATCCCCTAAATTAATCCCAATTTTAACGAAAATCCCCCAAAAATTTTAGGTGTTTAAGTTTTCATTATATTAAAGTATGCATTATAAATATACATATGTATGTATGTGTATATAAATATACCCAGTGATAAAAAGAAGGAGTATGAGGGTCTTCTAAAAGGCCTCTTTACGTCTTCTTTTGAAGGCACATGGCCATCTGTTTTTTTTCTAATTTTAATCATTTTTATTTAATTTTAATTGAACCGTCAACCTCCAGGCTGATAGAACTTCGCACTGCCAATCAGTCTATCGAAGCATCTCAATTTCAAGCAGCAATGATGTAGATAAAGACAATTCAATGAACTTTTGTGTTTTATAAATAAGAAATCACAAATAGAAAATTATGTATTTGTCATACAAAATGAGTAGAAATGAGTAGCGAAGTAGAAATGTGTACTGGATCTTATAGAAGAAAGAGCTAAAAGGCCTTGTTTGGAAGGCACACAAAAATGAGGATCGTATCCGAGAGAAGGTATAAGCATACCTTATAGAAGGCCTGAAGTCAGAAGGCCTTCTTAATTTTACCACTGGGATGTTTCTTGTGTTGTTGTTATAAGAGTATTCTAAGAATTAGAGCTCGTTACTTATGTATATACGCATAACAAAAAAATTAGCTTTTTAATACGTTGCTTAAATAGTTTAGAAGAACCTATCAGAAAGCTGATTGTTAAATATTTTTAATTTATTGGTTGCAAAAAAATAGGAATAGACAAATTAAGCATCTGGCAAAACATAAAAAATCTCCCGAAAAACACCCTAGATATGGTTTTTAAACCCCAAATTTTTTCCATAACAAATGTTAAACCTCAAATTCTCCCCGAAATTAAAAAAAAATCCTCTAAATCTAGGGGAAAATCCCCTAATCTGGCAACCGTGGTAGTAATATGATTTGTAAGAAATCCTTAAAGTATGCTTTCAATAAAATGTTTTAAATAATCATCTATATTCGCAGCAGGGCTGCTAAAAGTGTCAATTTTTCGGGCATGTGGCAGATTTTTACACTAGAAAATCGCAAAATGCCGATTGCCGATTTCTGGTAAAAAAAATGCAGATTTTATCAAATCACTTGATTGGGAAAGCTATAGCTGCCTACACCAATGAACCGATCTTTTTGAAATTTTCACAGTTTGTTATTAGATACACGGATGGTAAAATAGGGTACTTATTTTTTTTTATATTCGACGTGGTCGTGGCATCTCCCATACAAAGTAAATATTTACCATCGGGTTTCTTGGTAAAAGTAATAGGTAGCATCTTGAAATTTTACTCCAGTAACCTCTATATTAACGTACATAGTTTAGAGAAAGATGGACTGGATTGGAATAGCGGGAGTGGTACCTCCGATACAAAGTGAAAAATCATTATCCTCTATCTAGAGAACTGCACTAGGTAGCGCCTTGGAATTTTGCACCAATAACCGCCATATTAATGTACTTAGTTTAGCTAAACACAGACTGGATTGGAATAGCGGGAGTGGTACCTCCCATACAAAGTGAAAAATTATTATCCTGTATCTAGAGAACTGCACTAAGTAGTGCCTTGGAATTTTGCATCAATAACCGCCATATTAACGTACATAGTTTAGTTAAACACAGACTGAATTGAAGTAGTGGGCGTGGTACCTCGCATACAAAGTGAAAAATTATTACCGTGTTCCTGGCTACTATTACAAAAGATAGTGCCTTGAAGCTTTGCAAAAGAAACCAAAATACAGAATGAATTGGGACAGTGGGCGTGGTACCTCCCATACAAAGTGAAAAAATATTATTGTGTACATAGAGAACTATAGGTATGGTCTTCAAAGTGGGTACAAGCAAACCCTATACCCACGCGTATACTCTTGAAAAACATAGGCTGCATTGGGCCAGTGAGCGTGGTACCCCCCATACAAAATGTAAAATTATTATCCTGTATATAGAGAACTGCAATAGGTAGCGCCTTGGAATTTTGCATCAGTAACCCCCTTAATGAGATACATTGCGTAGAAAAAAGACAGACTGAATTTGAATGGAGGGCGTGATACCTGCTATGCAAAGTGAAAAATTGTTATCATGTTAATACGTATAGTCTAGCAAAAAACAGGTTGGATGGGAACATTTTTGACGTGAGAATAGCGTGCGTTTTCGCGTTAAAGGTTGGTCATACTTTTCTTTCAAGTGTTTTTATTGGATTTTTTGTGGATGGGTGTAGCGAAGCGTACCGGGGATAGCTAGTGAATAATAAAATTAAATATATTTTAATCCTTAAGGATTTTCGATTTTTCCGAATTGTTTAGATGAAAATGAAAAACAAGTATTAGATTCGGAGTAGCAAGAATTGCATTTTCTTGAAATTGAAGAAATATTTACAAAGAATAAAACTAATTTCTGTAGTTTTTGGCAACGAATTGCTGAAACATATATGTGACGCAAGCTGACGAAAGAGACCTTATTTGACCAGGGTAAAATTTTCAGTACGGGACAAATCGTCATTTTATATTTCTGTTGCACTACAAGATATTTTGAGATCAACTACAAAATAGATTTTATTTCATATTTAAGATATTTAATAAGGCAGTCTTAACAACTAATTTGTTGTCCAACTTTAGCCTAAAAACTATACTCTTGTACAGAAAATTTCAAAACGACACACATAGAGGAGAATTTCACCCAAAAAGCTGGCCAAAAAGGCAAAACTGAATTTTAAGAAATCTAAAGAACTAAGTATGCAGCTCGACAGACAGCGATATTTTACATTATATTGTAAATTTTGAAGACTTTTAGTTGCGATTTGTAGCTCTGAGACCCTGCTAAATTCAGGAATGTTAAGAAAATTATATGAGATTTAAATGTTTTTTTCGTTTTCGGGATGTTTATATGATATTTTTTTTTGCGGCTAAACGAATAAAGGTTTGACAAAGATTATTTTTTGCGCTGAAAGGTTTGATCAAAAGTTATTTAAAAAAGGAAAAAAAATATATTTAAAATATGTTGAATATTCATGTTGAAACAATTCGTTCAAAAGCTAAAAAAAAAACAAATTATACACTTTGTTTTTGCAAAAAAAGGAAAAGAAGAGATTTTTAAAAGTGAGGTTAGCATGTCTACTAATTAAGTTTGTTACCACAATAAAATTTGGAATCTCTAATTTTAGAAACCAAAAAAAAAGTGTGCGCAAGTTTGCGCCATTATTTTTGAATATTTTTTTAAATTTTCACATTTCTTTTATTTTCGCTCATCGGGCACTTTTTCTTATACATTTATATCGTCATAAACTTTTATGTATTTTTAACCGACTTCAAAAAAGAAGGAGGTTATCTATTCGTCTGAATGTTGCTTTTTTTATGTATGTAACCGCAGAACTCAGCCATTTCTGAACCGATTTTAAAATTTTTTTCTTCATTTGAAAGGTTATGCTTTCAGGTTGGTCCCATTTTAAAATCAGTTCATTATATTAAAAATTAAAGGGTGTCCCCATACAACATACATGTTTTTTACGTGTATTAAGAACCGTAAAGGGCACCAAATTAAAATTTTAAAAATCGCGTGTCGCTATAGCTGCCAAAGGTAGAAATTAATAAAAAAATAAATTTAAAATTTAAAGGGTGTCCCCATAGGTGACGTAATTTGACCTATTTGAGCCTATCTTTTGAATCGTTATAGTCAAAACCTTGCAAATTTGACAGAATGTCGATTACTCTGACCGTTATAGCAAAATGTATAAATATTGAAAATTTTAAAGGGTGCTCCAATAGTTCATTTAATTTGATGTATATGGCCATACTTTTGCACAGTTGTACACAGACCGCTGAAATTTACAAAGAACCTGTATTGCTAAATCCGCTATAACAAAAAGTATAAAATTTGAATTTGGAAATAAAAGGGTCTCCCAATAGTTAATGTAATTCTATGTATGTGGCCAAATTTTTGAACTGTTATAGACAGACAGCTGAAATTTACAAGGAACCTGTATTGCAAAGTCCACTATAGCAAGTATATAATTTGAATTTAGAAACTAAAGGGTGTCCCCATAAATTATGTAATTTGAGATATATGGCACTATCTTTTGAACCGTTAAACACAAACACTTGAAAATTAGGCAGAATATCCACTACTTTCTCTGGTATGATAACAAGTATAAATATTTGGAATTATAATGTAAAAGGTGTCCCAATAGTTCATGTAATTTTATATAACCGTTATATACAGATAGTTGAAATTTACAAAGAATCTTTGTGGCCAAAACCTCTATAACAACAGGTCTTGAATTTAAAATTGTAAATTAAAGGGTGTCCGAATAGGTGATGTTATTTGATCTGTGTGACCCTACATTTGAAACCGTTATAGACAGAGGCTTGAATGGTGTCCCCATAAAAGACGGATGCTGGTGAAAATAGCTTAAATTTTGAAGAGTAATAGGTAGATGCTTGCCATTCACATAGTCTTTACTTTTATCCGTTAATTTTGGAGCATCTATTATTTGGTTTAAATCTAATTCTTTTAGATTACTTCTTACATTTTTAGTTTATAATTGGTGCCCGTCTATCTGTTTTGAAGTCGGTTTTTTTTGGAAAAATTATGAATTATTGATTTCAACTCTTATTCACATTACTTTTAACACTTCACAATATTAATACCTGCCAATATGTAATTATAAATTGCAAAAATTCTTGCCAATTGTACAATTGTCAGAAGAAGCTGCCGAGGCCAGAAATAAGCACTTACGATTATATCGTACGAATTATTCGAGGAAATTAAGCAGAAGCGATACAAATCGAAATCAGATCAGATGGTTTTTTCTGAGCAGTGACCCTTTTATAAGCTGCAGTACACAAAGAGAACGGATTAATAAAAAAGCTTTTTCATCAGAAACCATCACACTTCTTCTTCCTGACACCGATGATGCAGCTAATGAGGATAGTAAATAGTAAGGAATTTTTATTAGTTTAACTTTTCCGTTTATAAAGTATTAAATAATATAAAATGAATATAATAAAGCATTTTTTCATAAAAACAATACTGTTTTATAAGAGCCTTACAATTTTCAAAATTTTTTTTTTTAATTAGACTAAATCATATGTATGTACTGTATGTACATACAGTCTGTCAAGAATGAGTTTAAACCTTTAAAATCAACATTTGTTAATTGAGTTTTGCGATTTACACCGTCTTTTATTCCTTAGGAATGTGGCTTTTAGAAAAATCTTTAAAATTTTAACTTTTTGGTTTTTAAATTTTTTTATTGCATTTTGAAAACAATAAATTTGACGCATTTTGCATGTAAATTTTTTGTTTCGCCATTAAATTTTTAATAACTTTAAAATAGTAATAGATATAAAATAATTGTGTAGGGTTAATTTAAGCAGAATTTTCCGGTGCATCTTCTGATCTACCTGCTATTAAAATCGGAGAACACGTTTACAAGTTATGGCAAAATATATAAGGCAACCCAACGATTTAGGGGATGAAGTATGCCACGCCTATAAAAGAAAATCCTTACGCACTAGAGAAAAATGGAAAACAGATTTGAATTAAGGGCATCAAAATCCATATAGTCCACATACTTTTATTTCTAGGGTAGAGAAAAATTTTTTTGTTGTGCAGTGTACTTTTGTTGCGCAGAGTACTTTTGTTACGCAGTCTAATTTTTTCAAAATCTGCCACTAGACTTTTTATATCCTACTACACCTAAAACTATCAAAAAACTAAAACTTTTAATTCAAAAAACAAGTTTAATAATTTTGGCCAGCTTTTCAGGCCAAATACTCCTCTGTGCGACATAACTTCGTTAATTTATCAGATTTGTGCCTGATTTTTTACATTAATTTTGATAGATAGATAATTTAATTTTGACCCCTGTCAAGATAAGGTCCCTTTCGTCAGCTGGCATTATATATTAAGCTTGTAAAATTAACTTGAATTATTTTATCATCTCTCTTCTTAAACAATATTGTGTTGATTTTTGAATTTATGTTTATAAAATCCATAAAATTATTAGAATTTGTTATTTCTTTTGGTTTTTTATCAATAAAAATTAAATAAAACCTCAACAAGTACTTAATTTTATTTTTGACGATTTTCAAAACTGAAGTGCCGAAAATGCCGATTTTTTTTTGCTACAAAGTGTAGACTTTTCATCAAAATCTTCTGGCAGCCCTGATACGCAGTTGCCGGAAAACTAATTATTCTTAGAGCAAAATTTCATTATTTTTAATAAATAATAAAATATGCTTTCGGTGTTTTTAACTTAAAGTTAAATGCTGTAAGGCGGTACAGTACGGTATTTATAAAAAAAACTAAAAAAATATATTTTTTTTAATATCAGCTTTCATAGAGTGAATTATTATTTTTTGCTGAATCGGTTGGACTCTGCGGCGTAAATCTTAATTATGGTTTTAATTAAAAAATATTTCTGCAGATTATATAATGGTTTATTGATGACTTCAATTCATTAATAAAGAACTTAACTTTATTTTTCTTCAGACCATAATTAACTTAAAAAAAAGAGAAAAAAAAGATCCTAACATCAAGACATGGAGTTTAAAGATCTAATAAAAAACAACAAAAATATACAACGCAAAGCGGTATATTTTGATTGATCAAATATTTTAAAGAATTAGCATGACGATTAAAAACATGGTCACACCAATTTATAAAAGAATTTCTTTAATTAAATGCTTTTTAATTAAAAAAAGAAAAAAGCACCTCTTCTTCAAAATTAATAACAAAAATTCATTTAACTTTGCGCAGTAGGGTGCTATAAGAAAGAAAAAAAAATTGAACTAAATCTGCAGCTTCTAAATGGGTGGAACGACTTTACATTTCTAAAATTTTAGTAAAAATTAATGTATTTTATAATTAAGTTTTAACGCTCTAGGTCTTTTTTATAAAAATATTGTAATTTATTTTTATATTCGATATTTCGCTGCACGATTGGGTAGCATCGTCAGGAATTAAAAATAGTTTTATAATATTTAATTGAATGAAAATATTAAAATGATTGAAAAAACTTTTTGTCAATCAAATTTAAAAAAAAAAAACTAACATTTCAAAAACATTCAAAAACAAACAATTTTAAAAGCAAATAAAATGTTACTACGAATGATAAAAACATTTTTAAACCTATTCATATTTACATAAAATTTCTTATATTAAAAAATGTTTAAACAGTTTTTAGAAAAACCAAAATAATTTTACATTTATACATATATGTATGTACATAAATTACACCGGAAAAGTTACAAAGAATTAAAGATTATATTATACTATTATTTTTTATGTACTAAATATCTATAATTCTGTGCAACATTTTCTGTATCTGCTTTAAAATGTATTCTTTTTTCAATCGGAACTTTAATTATTTGTAACATTTCTAACATATAACGACGTTTATAATTATTTTCCAAATTTAGAATTGCTACATTTTCAAAGTTGGGATAGTGATTACTTTTTGAACAGTGGGAAGACAATGCTGTTTTTTGTAAACTGATGTTATCCCTGTATCTCTGGTCTGATTTATGTCCAGCTATTCTCGTTTTCAGTTTATTCTTCGTTGTACCTACATATACTCTATTACAGTTCTCTTTGTCATTTCCCTTACAAGGTATTTTATACACTAAATTTGACATCTCTAATTTTTCTATTTTATCTTTTGGTTTGCTAAATAATCTATTTAATGTATTATACGTTCTATATGCCATCTTGTATTTAACTGTATCAAATATTTTTGATTTTTCCAATCGTTCAGATAAAACCGGTACATAACTTATGGATTTATATATTTTTGGTTCTGTCTCATTTATTGTATTTGGTTTTCTATTACTTTTGTATTGCCTTATTAATCTATTAATGAGCTGAATTGGAAAATTGTTTTCGCTGAATATCTTTTTAATTTCATCTATATTCTTTCTGTGGAATTCTCTGTCACTAATGGTTAACACTCTTTGTATGAAAATTTTTTTTGCTGTATTTATAATTATTCGTTTATTTTGTTTAGAATAATAATTAATAACTCTAACCGAAGCTGTGGGTTTTTGATACCAATCCATAATCAATTTGTGGTTCTTTCTAATTATTAAGGTATCTAAATATGGAAGTTTTGAATCGCATTCCTTCTCTATTGTAAATTTAATGCAATTATCAAATTCATTAAATGTTTGCAGCATATTGTTAACAGCTGGTTCAGGAATTACACAAAACAAATCATAAACATATTTGATTATTATACTTGGTTTTATACTTAATTTTTCAACACAAGAATCTAGCAATTTCTCCATAACTATATCCGCTACAATTGGAGAAGCAGAAGATCCCATTGGAAGTCATTTCTGTTGTTTATAAATTTTCTGAAATTCAAGCGAGTCTTTAATATTGTATTTTGAATGTTCCGTAATCTTTTTTAATATGTTCGTAATATATTTACATAACTCATAGGATGGAGAATTAACAAAGGAACAAATAGGTCGTAAAGGAAATTCCTCTTTGTGAATTTTTGGCAATCCATATAACCTACGTGCAGTAGCTATATTTGTTTTAAGTTTATTCTTCTCAATAGCTGTAATAATATTACGTTTAAAAAGTTCTTCTACTGTTGGTCTTCTGCAATTTGTTAGTAGGATATTTATTTACTAGATTGTATTTTGTAGTATCTTCTACAATATTTTTAATTCTGGTTTCATAATCCTTTTTATTTAAAGCTACAGTAGTGTTACATTTATCTGCTTTTAGAATGAGAATGTCTTTATTGCTTTTTAAAAACTTTTCTCTTTCTTTTACTTTATCTAAAACGAACCTATCTCTATTTGACAAACTCATTTTATTTAAATGATTATCTATAATTGTAGTTAATTTAGTTCTAGCTATTTCCTGCTCTTCTTTTCTTGGAAGTGTCTGTATTAAATCTTCTCCATCTGTAATCATTTTTAATGTTGGAGAATCTTCCTTTCTAGTAGGTCAAGCATGTTTATGTCCTAATGAAAGAATCCATTTAACGTCCGTTGGAATGTCTAAGTCAGTCTTATTGACAAACCATTTTTTATTAAATTTAACTCCAAATTCCTTTTTTTGTTGTTCATAAAGACAATTAAATTTCTTATTGTGTAATCTTGTTACCTTTTCTCTCAATGAATCTGCCAATTTGTCTTCATACCACAAAAATTCGTCCATTTCATCTTCTGTGAAAAATATTTTCTTAAATTTCTTTTAATCACTATAACTTCACTTTGAAAATGTTTCAATAGTTCATGTTTTTCTTTTAAAGTTAATTTTAAAATTATTCAAAAGGTCAAAAATTACAATAATTGTTTGAAAATTAATGTATTTTACAATTAGAATTAACAGGCGATAGATAGTTGCTATATACATACGAGTATATTGCCAGAATACAGATTTTTACCTGCTCGCGTTAGCGACCGCAAACACAGTCCACTCGTGTCGGGAAACCTTTTGCAGTCGGGAAAAGAGAAAAAACTTCCCTTTTAAAAGGTGGAACAACATCTGTCAAAGAGCGCATAGTGCTAGTTGGGGTACTTTGAGTACCAGTCGAACTGCAGTTTTAATAATTACCTACCTTGCTTTCAACTATAACGTGGAGTAAGAGATTACTCCCTGAAGTAACTCCAAAGGAAAATTGTATAAGAAGTTTCAACCTAAAAGCTAAAAACAATCATCCTAGTCCTACCACGAAAACGATAGATTTTTTTTTTTAAATAGTAAAGAATTCCCTTCTAGCAATAGGCATAAATTTAAATATCCAAGGTATCTCCAGAGAAATGACAGCAGTGACTATTCCTACAACGGAAGTATCGCCCTATGGATTAGCAGTAACAAATCAGTAAGATACGATTAAATTTAATAATGAAAAGGAAAGAATTCACGTTTTTGACTGGTGATGCAGCGTGCCTGCACGCAGTTGTGGTGATGGTTGGACATTGCATAATCCTAAAAATATGCTATTTGTTTGCTGTGCTAGCTGACATTTGCAGCTCAAGTTGTATCAATCTTCAAGTCTAAAGGCTGCAGTTACGATCAGATATGACAAAAAACTCATCGAATAAGTGTAACCACTATCTTTACAAATTATTTTTTGTAGGATAACACTACCATCTTGTTCGCGAAAAAGACCTAGAGTCTTCAGCTAGAATCAAACCCTCTACCTCAGACTGATAGACTAGCGCACTATCATTACAAGTGTCCATTTATCTATATCTGACTATACATATAATAAAATAACGAGTGATTTTTTAAGAGCTTGAGAACTTTTTTTTTAAAAAAAACGCATAAAATTTGCAAAATCTCATCGGTTCTTTATTTGAAACGTTAGATTGGTCCATGACATTTACTTTTTGAAGATAATTTCATTTAAATGTTGACCGCGGCTGCGTCTTAGGTGGTCCATTCGGAAAGTCCAATTTTGGGCAACTTTTTCGAGCATTTCGGCCGGAATAGCCCGAATTTCTTCGGAAATGTTGTCTTCCAAAGCTGGAATAGTTGCTGGCTTATTTCTGTAGACTTTAGACTTGACGTAGCCCCACAAAAAATAGTCTAAAGGCGTCAAATCGCATGATCTTGGTGGCCAACTTACCGGTCCATTTCTTGAGATGAATTGTTCTCCGAAGTTTTCCCTCAAAATGGCCATAGAATCGCGAGCTGTGTGGCATGTAGCGCCATCTTGTTGAAACCACATGTCAACCAAGTTCAGTTGTTCCATTTTTGGCAACAAAAAGTTTGTTAGCATCGAACGATAGCGATCGCCATTCACCGTAACGTTGCGTCCAACAGCATCTTTGAAAAAATACGGTCCAATGATTCCACCAGCGTACAAACCACACCAAACAGTGCATTTTTCGGGATGCATGGGCAGTTCTTGAACGGCTTCTGGTTGCTCTTCACTCCAAATGCGGCAATTTTGCTTATTTACGTAGCCATTCAACCAGAAATGAGCCTCATCGCTGAACAAAATTTGTCGATAAAACACATTTCGAACCGAACACTGATTTTGGTAATAAAATTCAATGATTTGCAAGCGTTGCTCGTTAGTAAGTCTATTCATGATGAAATGTCAAAGCATACTGAGCATCTTTCTCTTTGGCACCATGTCTGAAATCTCACGTGATCTGTCAAATACTAATGCATGAAAATCCTAACCTCAAAAAAATCACCCATTATTAACTCATTTCCTGTCTATCTGTCTGTATTACTTTTGTTTGTGTTCGCATCACGTAAAAACTACTGGATGGATTTTAACAAAATTTCGTGAGGAGGTACCTTAGTATCCTGGTTCCAACATAGGATACTTTTCTTTCGCAAAAATATCTTATTTCCTAGAGAAAGAAAGAGGAGAAAAAGCAGTACAGGTATGCCAATTTTTTTACCGATTTAAAGTTGCTGCATCTTTAATTTTTGACAGCGGTATATTTTAGGCAATATTGCGCAACATATGGCGCTTTTCGAAAATAATGAGTAATTCATTTCCTGTCTGTTTTATCCAGAGATGAGTAAGTTATTTCGTAAAAGTCTTTAAATTTGGTGTGGATTACTTTCAAAGCAAAATCGAACAAAATATTGTCAGAACGCACACAACGTGTGTGGGTACAGCTAGTAATTTAAGAAATGTGACATATTACCTTCTATGTTGAATAGAGTCTTATATTTCTTAATAAATAAGAACAAAAAATTTTTTACATATCTGATCGAACCTATAGTGATGAAAAATAAGATCCGCTACTAACATTCGAGAGCCATAAATCAAAAAAACCTGGAAGAGAAGGAATTTATTGCATAGAACAAAGTGATGACTATGAATATCGCTTATTATCTATTCATATCGTTAGTAATTATCGCAAGATATATTTTTATGACGACAACACTACTGGCAAGGCTTTTTGTTTGTCTATAGAAAACACCCACACTACTTGGTAGGGAATCGAACCCACAACCCCTAGACTGATAGACTAGTGCTCTAGCAATCATACTATTGAAGCAGTGTAATCCTTTACAATAGAAATCTAAAAAGTCCGGACTCAAACACTTTTTGATTTCTTTTCTTAAAATACCTCACTGTGCTTGTCTTGCAAACACCATGTGTTAGGTATGAGATATATTTTGCCGATATTAAATTAAACATTTTATTTAATTGAAATTGAAAGTTAACTTTTAACATAATAATCTGCGCTTATTTGAGAAAGAATGCGGAAAGTTTTTTTTTATGAACATTTTAATTAATTTTTTCTTTAATGTATAAAAATATCATTAACAAATTAGTTGCACCCAAAATAAAAAAAAAGGTTTTGTGAGTGTATGTTAATGGGTTAATTACTTAACGCATTAAAAACAAACTATAAAATATTTATTACTTTTAAAAGTAAAAGATACAAAAACAATATTTCCGTATGAAATAAATATATAAAAAAAATATTTTTACTTTTTATTTAAATTTTAATGTTTAAAAAGTTTAATAAATCATTAGGTGGCAGATTTAGTGGTAAAATGTTAGTTGTGTGTTCCCAGATAAACAATTATTTTTTTAGTGAACTTTCGACTTGTATTTATAAACGTATACTTAGTGTTGTTGCTTTTAATTTTTTTTAAGGGAATTGTACTTTTTCCTCTACATCAATATTATACACTGTCCGTACAATTTTTTAATCGCAAAACTCTAATAGAATTCGATAGTTGGTCTTGCAGCGATGCGCCACTTAGCTTAATTTAAGATGCTTATTCAGAAGTTGGTTCTACAGATCAGCCTTAATATCTTGATATAAAACCCAAAAAATTAGTTTATATTTTAAAAAAATTTTAAAATTAATAATGTATTTTCGAAAAACTGATAACCATCTATTTATTCGAAATAAATCGTTCTGGCAAAAGCTTATCTTTTTTATGTAAATTGATAATTTCACATTTTAAAAATGCTTAAAATTCAAGTTAAATTTTTTTGCAAAATTTATTTATCCATAAATTTATTATAAAAATCATTATATAGTTTAAAAATATTTTTTTTGTTATTTTTAATGAAATTTTCGAAACGTTTATATCTATTTATTCGAAATTAATTGTTCATGTACAAAATTCAATTTTTGTGTAATTTCGAAAATTTCGAAATTTTTTTTCGAACTTTCGAACATAGTTTAAAAATGCCTAAAATTGTTACACGCGATCATCAAGTAGCTTTACTTAAAATTTTCAACGATTTTAAATAAGCTGTTTTAATATTTTCTTATTTTCAAAAGTAATTTTTAATATTCAAACCTACTTTTTGTATATAAAAATTTTCTTTTTTAAAACATTTTTAATAGTTGTTATATTTGATAACAAAAAAAAAATCAAATTAAACTTTTTTGCAAAATTTATTTATCCATAAAATTTATTTTTTATTTTATATATAGAAATTATTTTATAATTTAAAAAATTGAGTAAATTGTTAATACTAATGTAATATTTGAAAAACTGTGAATTTTTTGTTCGAAATAAATTGTTCGTGGAAAAAATTTAATTTTTTGCTAAGTTCGAAAACTTCGAAAATTTTTTCGAACTTTCGAAAATAGCTTCAAAAATTCCTAAAATTCTTATAAGCAGCTTTTCTAGAAATTTTCAACGTTTTGAAATAAGATGTTTTAATATTTTCATATTTTCGAAAGTAATTTCAAATATTTCAAACTATTTTTTGTGTAAAAAATTTTATTTTTTTAAAACGTTTTTAATAGTTTTTACGGTTTTCTGGAGATTTAAAAAAATTGATAATCGAAATAAATTGTTCATGCAAAAAAAAATTTATTCCAGTTCGAAAAATTTTCGAAAATTTTTTTGAACTTTCGAATATAGTTTAAAAATTCCTAGAATTCTTATACGCGTTTGTCAATTAGTTTTTCTAGAAATTTTTAAAATTTTTAAATAAGATGTTTGAAAATTTTCATGTTTTCGAAAGTAATTACTAATATTCCAAACTCCTTTTTGTGTATAAAAATTTTTTTAAACGTTTTTGATAGTTTTTATGTGTTTCTGAGGATTTTAAAAAATGATAAAAAATTTTAATTTAACTTTTATACAAAACGTATTTATCTATAAATTTATCTATGTATCTATAATATAATATAGAAATTATTTTATAATTTAAAATTATATTGTTTTTTAATATTAATGTTTTTTTTTCGAAAAATTGATAACTATTTGTTCGAAATAATTTGTTCAAGCAATAAATTTACTTTTTTAATAAGTTCGAAAATTTCGAAATTATTTTCGAATTTTCGAATATAGTTTAAAAATTTCTAGAATTATAATACGCGTTGGTCAAGCAGTTTTGTTAGAATTTTTAAACGTTTTTAAATGAGATGTGTGAATATTTTCATATTTTCGAATGTAATTTGAAACTAGTTTTTTTGTATAAAAATTTACTTTTTCAAAACATGTTTGATATTTTTGGAGGGTTTCAACATTTTATATTAAAAAAAATAATAATTAAAGTTTTCTGCAACATTTATTTATGTTCGAATTATTTCAAATTTATTCGAAAATTACCAAAATGATTTTGAATTTTTGGAAATAGATCAAATTAAAAAAAAAATATTTTTTTTGCTAGTTTATCGAAATTTATTTCAACGTTTTGTTTTTCTTCAAACATTTTTAGAAGTTTCGAAAATGATTTTTTATTAATAAATAGTTACAAATATTTTTTGATTTTTTTTCGAAGATTTGGTGTTCTTTTTTAGATATTTGATGTTCGATTTTTGTTAAGAAATATAAAGCTTTCGTTATTATGTATACAAATATGTATAAATTTTAATATTTCTTATGATTTATTTAAAATATGGAAGTTTCGAAATAAATTTCATATTTTCCAAAAATTTTATAATATTCAAAATTATATTAAGAGTTAAACTCTTAAATTTAATTTTTTTCTTAAATACCAAAAACAAATATTTTTTTAAGAAATTTATTTTTTGTTTCTGATATTTCCTATAATTTATTTGAAAAAAATTATATTTTCGAAATTAATTTCTTATGTTCGAAAAAAGTTTAAAATATTCAAAATTATATTTCGGGTCTAAAAATTAATTTTTTAAATACCAAAAAAATATTAATAACTTTTTAACAAACAGTTTTTGAGAAATCTTACATTTTTTTCGAACTTAAGCAATTTTTAGATATTACGAATATGGTTGTTAATTAATTTTTTAATGATGTTTGTTTTGTTTTTGGGTTTCGAATGTTCGATTTTATTAAAAGCTATTAAGTTTATGCTATGCTGAAAAATTCTGAAATTTCGAATTTTCGAACATGGTTATAAAACCATGGGTATAAAATCTATAATTTATTTGAAAACAATTATATTTTCGAAATTAATTTCTTCTGTTCGAAAAAAGTTTAATATATTCAAAGTCTAAAATTAATTTTTTAAATACCAAAAAAATATTAATATCTTTTTAACAAACATTTTTTGAGAAATCTTACATTTTTTCGAACTTAAACAATTTTTAGATATTACGAATATGGTTGTTAATTAATTTTTTAATGATGTTTGTTTTGTTTTTGGCTTTCGAATGTTCGATTTTATAAAAAGCTATTAAGTTTTTGCTATGCTGAAAAATTCTGAAATTTCGAATTTTCGAACATGGTTATAAAACCAAGAAAACTGTTTTGAATTTAGTAAATTTTTATATTCATATTATGGCGGTTGAAAGCTGTATACTTATTTAATGTTCGAATAGTTCGAACAATATTTTGTTTACTCTTAATTTTTAAATTATATTTTTAAAATTTTACTACAAAATTTTTTTTTTAATTCTACACCGAAAAAAATGTTCCACCTACAGTTAAAAATTGGATTATTTTTTTTTATTTCAATTCTATTATATATTAAATTAAAAAGGAAGATAATAATAATTTAGTTAAAATATTTAATTGCCTCAATTAAAATTTTAATTATATTTGTATCTGAAAGTAAATGAACACCATTAGTTTGTGCGAAAGTCTTTTCTATCTGTGTAATTGACATAGTTTTAACACATATTTTTCCTTTATTTCCTTTAACAACACATTAAAATTCCCGTTATACTGACATAATCGAATAATTTTTTGCCCGCCTGCCTTTAAAGCATTTAAATGCTCAAAGAAAGATAAAAAGTTTTATAACCAAATCCCTTTAACATACTCGTACAAACTTTTTTATTGTCATTTATTACACAATTTTTAAATTGTGAGTCTTAGATCAAAGCCAAACAATAACAACCAAAATTATAATAAAGAAAAAAAAAAACAAATATTGCAAAAACAATAAAAACTTTTTACAAGCACGAGCAGTATAAAATATAATAAAAAAAGTGGGTATTTGTTACAGACCAAATGAAACCAGAAATATTTATGGCAACATGACTAACACAATACTTGCAATTACACTTGAATTATGACAAAATTTATACACAACACCACACATTAATACAAAATCATCCTACGAATTATATAGACTGACAGATTGACTTCAGATACAGCTACAGATGATGGTGATGATTATTTATTATGTAGGAGCATGTGTTCGATAAATGTTCATCGTCATGTTTACTTACCTGCATTATTTTACAGCAGATACGTTTTTAAGTCTTTTTTTATTTTTCTTTGAAGATAAAAGAAAACAATTTTATTTTAAACCTAAAATTGTGTGTGATAATAACAATAACAATAACAGTAATAACACATCATCGCCATCATCATCATCACTTGCTATGAAAGGCAGACATTGATGTACGAGTTGAAAATACCATTTTATACTATTTTGAGTGAAATATGTCATTAAAACCCAGATAAATACAAATAGTAATTATAGCAGGAAACTTACATGAGCGGGTTATTGGGCAATAACGAATGAAAATATTTAAATTGAAAATCGAAAGTTAAAGCACTAGTATTTGTTTTAAATTCTGCGCAGTAGGACCATTGCAATTTTATAGAAAATTGAGAGGTGTGCTCCCAACACCCGTTGTGCGCGTCCTGACAATATTTTGTGTGATTTTGCTTTGGAAGTAAACCATAATAAATTTTAAGACTCTTGCGTATTTACTTTTTTATAGATGGGTACCTCTACCTGGATAAAATTCTGAAATTTATATAAAATTCTAAAATTCTAAAAATTATTTTAAAACTTTATAAAAGACAGACAGGACATGAGTTACTCATTATTTTATAACAGCGCCCTCTGTTGCTCAGCAGTGCTTAAAATATTCAGCTTTCAAAAATAAAAGATGCCTTAAAGTATGCAATATCTTTAAATAGGTAAAAAATCGGCGTATTTTCACTGATTTTTTTTGCACTTTCTCTTGGAAAGAAGATATTTTTACGAAAAAAGGTATCCTATATTTGAAGCAGGATACTAAGGTACCTCCTCATAAAATTTTGTTAAAATCCATCCAGAAGTTTTTACGTGATGCGAACGCAGATAAACAGAAAATGTGTTACTGTTTACACAGAAAAAATATTTTTGCACCAATTAAAGGTATTAATTAGTTTCCGAAACAGATTTAATTAATGTTTTAAATGATTCAATTATATTCTTAATTAAGAAAGAACAAACTGAATTTATAATTTAATAAATAATGGAATCAGTAAAACAATAAATTATACTTGTGTCTGAAACTAATTAAGACCCTTAATTGGAGTGTCAAATTGTTTCTGTGTACTTTACTTTATATGAAGGTACCCATCCCTGGCTAAAATTCTAAAATTTATATAAAATACTAAACATTATTGTAAAGCTCTGTAATAGGTGTTTAAAATATTTTAATAACAATGTAATTCCACAAAGTAAAAATACAAATCAAATACAAATTTTATTCATTTTGTCGTTATTTTAAAACAGTGCCATCTGTTCCGCAGCTGTGTTTAAAATATTCCGCTTTTAAAAATAAAAGATACCTTAAAGTATGCAATACCTTAAAATCGGCGTACTTTCACTGCTTATTCTCCACTTTCTTTTGAAAATAAAACATTTTTTGGAAAAAGGCAACCTATATTGGAGTAAGGATACTAAGGTACCTCCCCGCAAAATTTTCTTAAAATCCATCCGGTAGTTTTTACATGATGTGAACTCAAACAGAAAGACATACAGGAAATAAGTTACTGTTTTATTATAAGTATGTATAGATAAGAAATTTCCATAAAAAGAAAAACTTGATTTTTATCTGCATTTTTTACCAGAGAGTGTTATTATTAAAAGTGCAACTCGTAAACTCTTATTTAAAGTTTTTTTTTTTGTAATATTAAAAAAAAATAATTTTATACATATTTTTTTTCTTCAGTAACATAAATTGATAAATGTTTATTTAACATATGCAAAATTTTAACGATTCAAATGTATTTTTCTGTCAATATGTCAATTAGTCAGCGGTTATAAAAAGGGTATAAAAATCTGCAACATTAAGATAAAGAAAATCCCACAATTCCCAAAATAAAGTAGAAAAAATCCCAAAAGTGGAATGTTAAATATAGACTAGGGATACTCTCAGCAATAATTTACAGCAAAGAAAGATTTTTATAACCATCACCACAGGCAGAAACGGTATATATAAATTTGTCATTCCATATTTAATTTCTACAATATTCATTTCCGACCCCTGGATTTGGAGCATTTTACACAGAGAAGTTGATTAAGCGATGTCCGTCTGCGTTCGGGTTGAAATCAACTTTGCCAATGCACCAGAAGAGGCACAGAAAATTTAAGCCCACCAATCTGCCAGGCATAGTTTCGAAAATTTCGCTAATACAATTCAGCAACATCAGACCATTCCATCCGGGGCTGCGGGTAAAAAACCACGCCTACCTATATTTTTTCATGTGTTTTTATTTTTTGTTTCGCTTGTAATGATTCTCTTTTGTTTTTTTTTTTTTGTTAAATAAATATAAGACCGCGACCAGTAGATTGCATGGAGTGCATACAGATCTCGGGGGATCACTAAGCCCTCGTGAGGAGCTATTTTTGTTTGTTTTTATGGTTGGTAGGGGTTTTCTGCGTTGATTTGTTTTAAAGGCCTTTATAGAAAGCAATACGCAGAGAGGTAGCCGATAGACTCACAGGGTGACCACTGGGAACAAGAAGCAGTCAATAGGGGGTCATATTGGCCGCCCCAATGTGCTGTAATAATGGGTGATTTTTTTGAGGTTAGGATTTTCATGCATTGGTATTTGACAGATCACGTGAGATTTCAGACATGGTGTCAAAGAGAAAGATGCTCAGTATGCTTTGACATTTCATCATGAATAGACTTACTAACGAGCAACGCTTGCAAATCATTGAATTTTATTACCAAAATCAGTGTTCGGTTCGAAATGTTCAAATGTGACAAATTTTGTTCAGCGATGAGGCTCATTTCTGGTTGAATGGCTACGTAAATAAGCAAAATTGCCGCATTTGGAGTGAAGAGCAACCAGAAGCCGTTCAAGAACTGCCCATGCATCCCGAAAAATGCACTGTTTGGTGTGGTTTGTACGCTGGTGGAATCATTGGACCGTATTTTTTCAAAGATGCTGTTGGACGCAACGTTACGGTGAATGGCGATCGCTATCGTTCGATGCTAACAAACTTTTTGTTGCCAAAAATGGAACAACTGAACTTGGTTGACATGTGGTTTCAACAAGATGGCGCTACATGCCACACAGCTCGCGATTCTATGGCCATTTTGAGGGAAAACTTCGGAGAACAATTCATCTCAAGAAATGGACCGGTAAGTTGGCCACCAAGATCATGCGATTTGACGCCTTTAGACTATTTTTTGTGGGGCTACGTCAAGTCTAAAGTCTACAGAAATAAGCCAGCAACTATTCCAGCTTTGGAAGACAACATTTCCGAAGAAATTCGGGCTATTCCGGCCGAAATGCTCGAAAAAGTTGCCCAAAATTGGACTTTCCGAATGGACCACCTAAGACGCAGCCGCGGTCAACATTTAAATGAAATTATCTTCAAAAAGTAAATGTCATGGACCAATCTAACGTTTCAAATAAAGAACCGATGAGATTTTGCAAATTTTATGCGTTTTTTAAAAAAAAAAAATTTTCAAGCTCTTAAAAAATCACTCGTTATGTTTAGTGTGACTATGCTAAAGCAATATAGATTGCAGGAAGGTCCTAACTTTTTCAAAAAACTTTCGATAAAATTTTTAAAAAATATTTTCAATAAAATTTTTACAAAATATTTTCAATAACATTTTTACCAAAAATTTTCAATAAATTTTTTTTTTAATAATTTTCAGCAAATTTTTTTTTTTAAATTTCTAATAAAATTTTTTTAAATTTTTTAAATTTTTTTTCGGAAAATCTCATATTTAGTAATGGTGTTTAAGGTGAAGGGTATACATGTCACACACTAAATCTTAAACAGGCGCAACTAGAAATTTGTCAAAATCGTTTTTTCGTTGTTACTCATAAACCAGTTCTCATATCATAACTCCTACGACCACGAAAATTTCGTTTGCAGCACTGTGTTCTTTAACTGGACGATTTTTTTTCACTATTGCGCCGCTAAACTTAATTTGATTATTAAATTTCAATTATGTTACACTTCTTTGCCTCTCCTTAACATTTGTGTTGTGACTATTCATGATTTAGTGTGCGCTATATTATTTGCTGAAGACTTCTATGTTTAAAACTTAAAACTATCATCATATGGGTAGATGATAAAAATTTTTTCAAGCACATCTTCTTTTGTGCAATACGAGCAAAATATAAAAAATGTAAAAACCCTGACGAAGTACATGTGAATAATTTTTTTTTTTAATTTAATAATGATTGAAAATTTTCAAGATTTTAATATTTATTTTTTTTTTTGCTTAATTTGTATTGAAAACATAAAAGGCACTCGTTAAAATATTTTACACTGATATTTTTAAATCACGTTTGTCCCCGTTTTGTTTTTGAAGATGATTGTTAACCATTAAACAAAATGGCAAAATTTTTTAAAATATTTCGCAACATCTGAACATAAAAAGAAAAAAATAAAAAATAAAGTACGAAATAGTTTTAAAGTTAGAGGTTTATTTTTAAATTGCCAATAAATTCTTTTTAAGAATAACTGATTACATGGCTTGGCGTATTCATTGTGTTTCTTTTATCATATGAAGTTCTGATGGGTTTTCAAGCGAAAATTGAACAGAATAAATCAAGTATGTGTCTTAAGTCTTTTGTTTGTTCAAACAAAGATGCGATTTGTCAATAATTACTGTAAATTATGGCCAAAAGTTTTAAAACTTTTTTAATAGTTTAACAATTTATTATCCTAAGCGCTGTAAAAGCATTAAAATAAATAAACAAATAAAAATTACAAATTTGTCGTTGTTGCACACACACACAGACGATTTGTAATGCTTTAAACACATAGACGACAGCGGCTGAACGACTACAAATGACGTTGGCTATAATTGTCGCCGTGTATTTGGCTACAAAATTATAGTAAAAGCGACAACTAGATAGTAAACTCTGATATTTTTGTGGATACATACATACATACATACATACATACATACATACATACATACATACATACATACATACATACATACATACATACATACATACATACATACATACATTTTTTACTTTTATAAAAATAAAATAAATTTTTCAAAAAATAATTTTATCACATTTAAACCAAGGTATATTTATCTTACTAGGTAGTGGCGTCCCTACAAAAAATACAACAATGCAAGAACAATATGGCTTTGTAGTTCGAAATGTGAAAAAAACATAGAAATTGAAAAGGCGTATATGTGTTTTATTGCTTTCTCACTTCTGCACTATAAAATTTCTAAACACATACAACTTTTGACATGTCGAACTACGAAATCAGCTGGGCGGACGACACTACCTAGTAAGATAAATATACCTTGATTTAAACAAATTAATTTATTTGCTTAAAAACTCTTTGGTGTAAAAGTATTTATAATTTTTATATTTTGTGATATTTTCATCTGTTTCATAAAATAAAATGTTTTTTAGTTTCCCCTCCTTTTCAGCTCGTATTGGACCACAACGTTGCTTTGAAATCTAGAATGGTTCCCAAAAATGATGTAAATACAGCTGGACATTTTCCTAGCGACTAAATGTTGCCAGCAAACATCTGCTGAAACAATTCAATTCAATTTTATTTTGCAGACCACATGGACCTTGGATATTTCTTTTATAAAATTAAAACTATCTATTCTTATAAAAAAAAGTTTAAATAAAAACAAGCAAGAGTGCTATATTCGGCCATGAAGAATATTATACCCTTCACCATAGTAATGTTAAATTTTTCCTTACTATGTTATGTTTCCCAATTTCGCAATAAGATACATTCGTTTTTTATTTTTATGATTTTCAACTTCCTTATTATAAAGGCATTTGTCAAAATTTAATTCAAAAACTTTGTAAAATTTTACTGATGTGAAAAATTTTTATCAAAAAGTTTTATCAATAATTATTTGTAAAATAAATAAAAAAGTTTCTTGTAAACATTTTATGGAAAATTTTTAGTTAAATTTAATAGCAAGTTTTGTAAAAATAAATAGATTTTTTTTTGTAAAATTTTATAAAATTTTTTTTTGTAATATTTTATCGATTATCAACTTTGTCGAAAATATTTTGTATAAATTTTATCGAAATTTTTTGTAAAATTTAACAAAAGATTTTTTGTAAAAGTTTTATGGAAAATTTTTTCTAAATATTTTATCAAAAAATTTTTCTAAAAATTTTATTGAAATTTTTTTGTAAAAATTTTATTGAAATTTTTTTGTAAAAATTTTATTGAAATTTTTTTGTAAAAATTTTATTGAAATTTTTTTGTAAAAATTTTATTGAAATTTTTTTGTAAAAATTTTATTGAAATTTTTCTGTAAAAATTTTATTGAAATTTTTTTGTAAAAATTTTATAGAAAATTTTTGGAAAAAATTTATAGAATTTTTTTGGAAAAAATTTATAGAATTTTTCCAAAAAAAAATAGAATTTTTTTGGAAAAAATTTATAGAATTTTTTTTGGAAAAATTTTATCGAAATTTTTTTTTTGGTAAAAATATTAACAAAAAATTTTATTGAAAATATTTTGATAAAATTTTGTCGAAAATATTTTGTAAAAATTTTATCGAAAATTTCTGTAAAATTTTACAGAATTTTTTTTTGTAAAAATTTTATCAAAAATTTTATCGAAAAATTTTTTGTAAAATTTTTATTGAAATTTGATTTTAAAAATTGAATGAAAGTTTTTTTGTATTAATTTTAAAGAAAAATTTTGCAGAAATTTTTTGTAAAAGTTAGGAACTTCCTGCAATCTATATTGCGTTAGAATGGTCAGACTCAAGAACATGTGCCTATTTACTGCTCCTGGTTCCCAGTGGGGATCCTGTGGGTCTATCAGCTACCTCCTTGTTTACTGCTAAAGGCATTTAATACAAATCAGAAAAACCCTACCAACCTAAAAACAAACAAAAGTCACCCCTTGTGATCCCCCGATTTCTATATGTATCCATGCTATCTACTGGTCGCGGTCTAATATTTATTAAAAAAACAAAGGGGAATCTTTACAACAAAAAAATAAATAAAAAACAACGTGAAAAATTATTGGTGTTAGTGGTTTTTTGCCCGCAGCCTCGTAGGGAAGGGTCTTTTGTTGCTGAATTGCAGATTAGTGGGCTTAAATTTTCTGTATCTCTATCTGTGCATTGGCAAAGTTGATTTCAAGCCGAAACAAGACGGCCGGACACACATCGCTTAATTAACTTTTCTATGTAAAAGATTCAGCATATACATATATACACTTTATAGGGTCCGAAATGAATATTGTGGAAATTGCACATGTATGTATACCATTTGCACTTGTGGGTATAATTAATACATATATTTGATCTAATAATTATAACTAGAAATTTTTTTTATAACTTTTTGCAATTTTTTCTTTTAATTTAAATTTTTACCTTTCAATGTCACCAGCAGCACATCAATTCTGAAAATAAATAAAAAATTATACATTTTAAATTAAACTGATAATAAAAAATAAGTATTGAAATGTACACAGAGTAATTAAAATATAGTGATCATAGGTAGAAGCAAATAATTAATGAGCTACAATATATTAGTTTTAGTAATATTTTTTAAGGAACTAAAACTCACTCAAACCTATTGTGACTTGGAAATAAATATTTTGACAATCAACCTTGAAAATAAAATATTTTCAAAAATCTACGCACTTTTAAACTAAAAGCCACACATAAATAACATCACAAACAAAGTAACGATTAAAATAAATTTTCTCAAACAACTTCAATCGAACAAAATAAATACCAATACAGTAGTCACTAACTAAAACAACTTTTGCAGCGTCTCAATTATAACATTTCAATTTTTATATGTAAAATGTTGCTTATGACCCGTTACTTAAATCAGAATAATCCGTTACTAACAAGTCAGTTACAAAAGAGAAAAAAGGCAAAAAAAAAAACAAAACCTAATCAGTTCATAGTACAAGTCAGTACATGAATTCACCTGATGCTGCATGCAGTCATCATTCTTGAAAGTTCAAAGTCGTACAAAAATGTTGCTTCTTTTACAATTGAAATAAAAAATTCTTTAGTGGATTTAAATGTTGGTTTTGAAATCCACCAGAAGTGAATGAGTTTTTATTTTCTGCTAATGACTGACCGAGCCGACTCACTGACTGATTAACTGTTATTGTAATTTAGCGTTAAGCTTGGTTTCTGACGTTTCGTTGTCACAAAAAGAGCGGAAAAACAAAACTTTTACGAAATAAAATCTAAAAATGTTAAGAATCTTTTCAAAATGACCTTGAAGATTTTCAAATATTTTTATTTCGTTTTTTTCAAATAATTTATGCATTGCTTATTCTTTATTGTAAATTCTTATAGAATTCTTTATTATAAATTCTTTTGTGTGAAATATTTTAGTTTTTTGTACTAATTTTTAGTGGTTTGGAAACAACTTAAAAATTATATAAAAATCATATAAAAAGCATATAAGGTCTTAAGCGAAATATTTTCTGAAATAAATTTTGGAAGCAATTTTGCAGCTTTGGCAAATGTATTTTTTATAACCTTCACCGCAGGTGGAAAAGGTCCGGCCTTTCTAACGCAATATAGATTGCAGGAAGGTCATTAATTACTTTTAAAAAAATTTTCTATAAAATTTGCTATACAATTTTTACAAAAAAATTGTCGATACAATTTGTACCAAAAATTTTCTATAAAATTTTAACAAAAAATTATTGATAAAATTTTTGAAAAAAAATTTTAGCAAAAAAATTTTCGATAAAATTTTTCCAAAAAAATTCCCTATAATTTTTCCAAAAATTTTTACAAAAAATTTTCGATTAAATTTTTACAAATAATTTTCGATGAAAATTTTACAAAAAATTTTCTATAAATTTATTACAAATATTTTTTTATAAAATTATCACAAAACATTTTCATTTTACAAACAAATTGCGATAAAATTATTAATAAAAATTTTTAATAACATTTTTACAAAAAATTTTCGATAAAATTATACAAAAAAAAAAATTCAATGAAATTTTCAATTATATTTTTACAAAAATTTTCAATAATATTTTTACAAGAATTTTCAATAAAATTTTCAGTTCAAAATTTTTACCAAAAAATTTCGATATAGTTAAAAAAATATTGATAAAATTTTTACAAATAATTTTTGATAAAATTAAAAAAAAACCGATAAAATTATTACAGAAAATTTTCTATAAAATTATTATAAAAAAAATTCGATAAAATTATAAAAAATTTTCTATAAAATTTTACCAAAAAATTTCGACAAAATTATAACAAAAAATTTTCTATAAAATTTTATAAAAAAAAAAAATTTCAAAAAAAATTTTTACAAAAAATTTTCGGTAAAATTTTAAATAAAATTTTTACAAAAAAATTTCGATATAATTTTAACAAAAAATTATTAATAATATTTTTACAAATAGTTTTCGATAAAATTATTACAAAAAATTTACGATAAAATTATTACAAAAAATTTTCGATAAAATTATTACAAAAAACTTTCGATAAAATTATAACAAAAAATTTTCTATAATATTTTACAAAAAAACTTGCGATAAAATTATAATTAAACATTTTCTATAAAATTTTACAAAATAATTTCAATAAATATTGAACAAAAAATTTCGATAAAATTTTTAACAAATATTTTCGATAAAATTTTCAAGAAAATTTTTACAAAAAAAATATCGATATAATTTTAACAAAAAATTATTGATAAAATTTTTAAAAATAATTTTCGATATAATTAAAAAATTTCGATAAAATTATTACAAAATTTTTTCCATAAAATTATTACAAAAAACTTTTGATAAATTTATAACAAAAAATTTTCGATAAAATTATAACAAATATTTTCTCTTTATGTATATAAATTTTACAAAAAAATTTCTATAAAATTTTACAAAAAATTTTTTATAAAATTTTTACAAAAAATTTCGATCAAATTTTTACAAAAAATTTTGTAAAAATTTTTACAAAAAATTTCGATAAAATTTTTACAAAAAAATTTCGATAAAATTTTTACAAAAAAATTTCGATAAAATTTTTACAAAAAATTTCCGATAAAATTTTTAATAAAATTTGTCAAAAAATATAAATTGTTTATATCTGTATATTATATTTTTAATAATGAAGTTGAAAATCATAAATATAAAAACCGAATGTATATTCTTGTGAAATTGGAAAACATACATATTTCAATCGAACTTGGATATTGGTTATCGTTACCATTTTCCTCCAAAAAGTATTTAAAGCAGAAATGTTGCACTCATACAACTTTCCTTATGGGTCAAGTTTAAATTTTAATAAAAAAAATATTAAAATAATCCAACTAACCAAACAAAAAAAGCGTGTCAATCAAAATATTTCAATGTCAGTGAACCTTTTGTTTTGAAAGAAACTTAACAAATCAAAAGTGTGAATAACCCAATTATATAAGTCACAATACAACCATTTTATTACCTGACGACATAAAAGACTGGAAACAAAGAAAACAAAAACCTTAAAAAATAAACAAATAAACCGGGTTAATATAATTTAAAGTAGGAAATAATGAGTTTGTATTGTTAAAAACTTTTGTTTTCAGTCTTTTTTGTGTATTTTTTTGTGGTCTAGATTGATTTATTGCTCGAAAACATTTAAATCTATAAAAATATTATGTATAATTATTGTTATGCAAATAAATTCTTTAAGGACAATAATGTTTTATTGACTACTAGAGTTGTCATGTATTTAATTTTTTTTTTGCATGGAGTAAAATTAAGATTTCTTTATTATTCGAGTATTTTCAATTTTTGATATTATGCAATTTATATTATGTGTAACATTTATTATACGAGCTATTTAACTGCTTACTGGATTTTTGTAACTTTATTGCATTTTTTAATATACAAGAAAAAAAAAATTAAAAAAATGTCGAATTAATTTTTTTATTGAAATGACATAATTTTACTTTTTTAAGGTAAAAAAAAAATATTTTTACGATTAATCGATTAATTTTTATTAAATCTAACACCTATACATTATTTATAGGAATGGCAATATAATTTGCCTAGAGGCAATCTAATTAAGAAACAATAAAAAATAACCGAATATTCGATAAGTATTAATTATTATTTGTAGTATTTAATATTCGATATTTTATTACTCAATGGATTTTAATTTCTTGTTTTTCTTAAGATAGATGAATAAATATTCAAATAAAAATATTGGAATATTAGATTATTTGCATATTGTCAATTTTATAATTTTGTTTAATAGAAATGGCAAAATTTTACTTATTCAAGCTAAAAAAAAAAATTATTTTTTTCGATTAATCGATTCATTTTTATTCGAATTAAAACTTAATTTCTAAGATATTTTAGATAAAAAAAATAAGTTATTATATAGTGCCTTATATAGCCTAGTAGAAACATAACTAAGAAACATTAAATAGAATAATCGAATATTCTATTAGTATTAATTATTATGTGTAACATTTATTATTCGAGCTACTTAATTACTGACCAATTTTGACTTTCTAGTTTATATTAAGATAAAAAAATATATAAAAATATTGGAATATTGCATTATTCGAATAAAGCTAATCCAACAATTTTTTTTGTCGAAATCGCTGGATTTTACTTATTCAAATTAAAGAAATTATTTTTTCCGATTAATCGAATAATTTTTATTCGAAAGTAAACTTAATTCGTAGGGCATTTTAGATACACAAAATTAATTTCTAACAGCTAAACAATATTTATAAGAACGCCCACATAATTTGGGTAGTGAAAACATAAATAAGAAACTTTAAAAAAAATAATCGAATATTTGATTAATATTAATCGAATAATTTCATTGATATTTATTATATAAACAAAAGATTTATAAGAATACCTCAATTATTTATGTTTTAAAATTATAATAAAGAAAAAAAAAAGACTTTCGAATACTAAATTATTCGAGTTAAACTTTCCTTAATGACTACTTTCCCGTTTTTCTTATGAATTTTTTTTTAAATACACTAAAAATAATATGAAAAAATAATGAAATATCGACTAATTGAAAAATTTTAGTTCTTTTTTTTTCGACTAATCGAATAATTTTATTTTGAGTTCATTTTCTTAATTATTTTAAATCCAAAATTTTCAGAAACATAAAACGATGCCGTTACTGCAACTGAACTTGTAAAAGCATTAATATAAAATATTTTAAAAATAAGAATTCGATTATTCGACTAATATTAATTAATTTTTTTCTTATAAATTATATAATTTGATTTTTTAAGACCCAAAGTCTCTTTGAAAATTTTTATTTTTAATTTTTTATACGAGTAAACTATAAAATTTTATTTTTCCAGGCAATAAATAGGTTTTTCTTCAGTTTTTACTCAATTGGCAATTTTAATTCGGATATATTTCTCAGTAATAAAGTAATAAATTTCCACATTATTTACACAAGATTTACAAGATCCCTTTATAATCTATCTTAGGAAAATATCATTGAATATCATTCATTTTGAAAAAAAAACTATTTGAATCTTCGATTAAAATTTGAAAAATTTTTATTCGTTTTAGTAAAAAATATTATTTTTTTGTGTGACAAACTTTATTCGTATTATGTTTTATAAATCAAAAATTAACTGTAACAACTGCCAAAGGTTTATTATTTGTGTTGTGGAAACATCATTTAAAAGAATTTTAGAAATTATTCGTAATTTTGATTTAAAAAAAATATTTAATTGTTTTATTTTTTTCAGATATTAAACAATTTTAATTTTTTATATTAAATAGCAAAACATGTTTATTTGAGTAAAAAAAAAAAATAAAATTTATTTAAAATAAGAATATTTTTTATTCGAATTTATTCGGTGTATCTATTTTACGGAGCCAATAAGAATTGCCAACATATTCTTTAGAAGATTATTAAGAAGACACTATTATTTTGCTTGAGCCAATGTTATGAAATATGTAGTTAAACAATTTAACGAATAATCGATTATTCGAAAATTCGTCGAATATTCCATTATTCGACTTATTATAATCGTATTTGTTTTATGTAAAATTTCACTGTAATTTGAAATGAAAAACGGGTTTCATTCATTTAATCGAATAATCCGTACTCGAGTGACATCTCCACTGGACTAAATAAACATTTTATGTCTGTATTCACAGTGTGATAAAATGAGGTTTTAATCTAATTAATGATGATGAGTTAAACAAATAAAAAAATATTTAAATAGAAATACGAGTATAAAAAAATTTATTATAAAACGCGTGCAAATGATAAAACTTTATTACCAAAATATTATATTCGAAGTTTGGAGGTCAAATTTCGTAAACAACCGTTCGTTAACGAAATACAAGAATCGTGAAAACATCGCTGCTGTCCTTGAGAATTTGCTATACCTACAGGAGTTTATACTGCGACCAGCATAAGTCGACCATTTACAGATATAAAAATTGGTTGACATGGGTAGATGTTACAGAATGGTGCGATATGCCGGTTATGCTCCTCTCATCGAAGTTTTAAAGTTTACCCATCCCTATTGGAAAACTCTTAAGAGATAATAATACAGGGCTAGCGTTACTGTGTTTACAGATGTACTACATATATTATTGCACTGCATTATTGATTCAAAAGTTTTATACATTTCCGATGCCATTGCACTATGGCCATTTAAACGGCAAAACTAACATAAAATATTGGCTATTGTGTTTTGAAAATATTTGTTGTTTGGAAAATCCAGCTTATTGATTTCACACTGTTGAAAAACTATTATCTCATTTTATTGTTTAAACGATTTTGCTTGTAACACTTTGTTAAATGTATTTTTATAATTTTATGTTTATCATGGATTTACTATCATGATCATAAAAAATAATGGCACCATGCCCAAGCTGTTGCCGTTGATTGACATTTAAAGTTTTATTATTGATATTTTTGTAGCGATTATGTCAGCTAAAACATCTGTAAAATAAATGTTGAGAAAACAAAATATCTGTATCACATTTACAAAATATACAAAACAAATACTTATAAATGAAGATTAATATGTTTGGCAAAAACACAGTGGGTAGAAATGGTTCAAAAAAATTTAAAATTTTGAAACTAAGAGTAAATATAAGAGTTAATTGTGAGAAGAGAGAGAAAGAAAGTAGTGGAAAATTATTAAATTTGCTTTTGCAATTTTAAGCCGAAGGAATCAATGAATAAATTAAGTGATCCATTGAATATATAAGCAGACTATATAATCCTGCCTTATCATCTTTGAAAACAGTGATTTTTTGCAGTTATTCCAGTTAATTTTTATTTTATATATAAAAGCTGTTTGGGTCCAGTAGTAGTTTAAAATTAAAAAAAAATTGTATATGTATTCCGGTAGGCTAGTAGATAGTCTGCTAGTCTATCAGTCTTGTGGTTGTGGGTTCGATTCCCACCAATGAATCTGGATGTTGAACTACAACGATTGAAGGTCTTCGGTACTATTCTCGATAATTAAGATAGAATATAACTTGTAATTGTTTTGTAAGATTAATTAAAAAAATTATTCGATTAGTTTAACGAATGCATAATTTTTATTCGAATAATTTACAAAAAAAAAAAAAAAATTTATTCTAGTAGGCGACTAAATGTAATCGATTGTTTAATTCGAATACCAATTTTTATTCGAATAATTTACAAAAGCAAAATATCAGGAATTACAACAAAGAGAAAAACATCAAAAATAGTAATATATATGTATACATACATACATATTTTCTACTTATACATATATGATTCTTTTTGCTCTTGTCAGCTTACAGGAACAAATTGGCGCTGTATAAGGTTTGTATTATACTTCCTTGTAGAGATGATCGAAAGTAGATACATTAAAGACGAGAAAAGTCGATAATAAAGTTAGAATATAATTTGTAATTGTATTGTAACATTATTAAAAAAAAAAAATAATCGATTAGTTTAACGAATACAAAATTTAAATCGAATAATTTACAGAAAAAACCAATTTTAAATTTCAGTGTTTGATTAAAATTTCATTTGATTATTCGATTAGAATACAAATTTTTATTCGAATAATTTACACAAACAAAAAACAGGAATTACAAAAGAAAAACTAAAAAATAAATATATAATTCACTTCTTTTTGCGCTTGTCAGCATACAGGTACAAATTGGCGGTGTATAGGTGCGTCTTATACCTCCTTGTAGAGTTGATTAATTAAAGACGAGCAAAGTCTTTAATTAATGTAGTCTTAAATAAGATATGGCCGACAATTAAGTTAGAATATAATTTGTAATTGTATTGTAACATTAATTTACAAAAAAAAATTATTCGATTAGTTTAACGAGTACAAAATTTTTATTCGAATAATTTGCAGAAGAAAAAAATGTTGACTCCAGTATTTGATTTCAGTTAAAATTTTATTCGATTATTCGATTCGAATACAAATTTTTATTCGAATAATTTACAGAAACAAAAAATCAGAAATTACAAGAAAAATGGCGCTAGGAAAAGGTTGTGATGCAGAAATGATCTTTGCCTCTGCCCTGCACTGTGGTACCAACTTAACAAATTTATGTAGTCTGAGTACGATTAAAAATTGCATAATTTTAACTCTTAGGACACTGCAAAATGTTTTCAAATAAACTCTCCGTGGCTTAATTTCTTCTCAATTCACCCCAATAAATACAATATATGAAAAATAAAAAAGTATATTATTTTTTTCCACTGTGCTTCTAAATTTTTTTCCATTTAAATAAACTCTTTTAATAACCAATGACTTTGACTGTTGACCTTGAACGTCAAGAAAATAAACCAAAAATTGTATGCTAGCTTATTTATGAGCGTGGGGAGCCATACTGTGTATATGAATTGTACATTAATGTAAATTAATTAAAGATTTCATTAATCTTTAATTCAAAAAAAATAAATAAAAATAAAAACTCCAAGAAACTAATTTTAAAATAGAAGGCGAGTCTTTTAAACTACCATTTTTCATAAGAATTTTCTGTGGAAGTGATAAACATTTTAAATGTTTTATTTTCTTTTGTGAAGCTCTTGCTGTTGAACTAATTAGACAATTAATTGTTGAATAATTAAAAAAAATACTTACAAAAGAAAAAAAATAATGACCATGCGACGCAATTGCTTAAGTCTCTTAATACTTTTGGAGGCAGTATTCAACAGACCCTTTCAATAGAAAAAGTTTTATCTCTAGTTATTGTATGTAAATGCTATAAGTACTAATTTAGTTTCAAGTGTAAATAACCTTTATTTGACCCACTTAGTAAATGAAAAGGAGTATGAGAAAATATCCGCTTCTTTGCTTTCTTTCATCATCATATTTTGGGGTAGAACAGAGTTTTAAATCATTTGTATTTAACCAAACCAGAGGGTTGTTTGGTATCAGATTAAAATTTAATTAAAAATTACTAAATTTATATTTATTTTCAACGCGTACATAAACATAATTAGAATATTGTTGTTATTTTCAATTAATTATATATTTGAATTAATTAGAAATTTAATTAAACTAAAATTTAAAAGCAAACAAAACTTTTAATTGGCAAAAAACAAATTGTATTTACTAATCATCCTTTCTTTCGATAATTAATTAAGCATTAACTGCATTAGCTGTAGCGGGTCAGAATATGCATTTTAATTTCATTTTTATTTTTTGTAATCTATAGTTTTTATTCCTGAATTTTCAATTAAAACCAAAAAAAAAAAAAATCAAAAACAATAATAAAAGTAAGAGTGCTATATTTGGCCATCTTACCCTTTACCATAGTAAAGTTAAATATTCCCTTACTCTGTTGTGTTTCTAAATTTTTTACTATTATGATTTTCTAAATGTTTTTTAAAAATTTTATTCAACAATTTTTGGAAATTTTTTATCGAAAAATTGTATTGAAAATTTTTCGTAAAAATTTTATCGAAAATTTTTTTTAAAAATTTATTTGGTTTTTACTGTTATGATTTTCAACTTCATTATTACAAATATAATATAAAAATATAGAAAATTTGTTTTTGTACAAATTTTATCAAAAATTGCTTTGTAAAAATTTTATCAGAAATAAAAATTTTATTGAAATTTGTTTGTAAAAATTTTATTGACAATTTGTTGTAAAAATTTTATTGAAAATTTCTTGTTAAATTTTTATCGAATATTTTTTCTAAAAATGTATGGCAATATTTTTTTTTCTAATTTTATTGTTTTTTTTTTCAAAAATTTTAGGGATTTTTTTGTAACTAATGTATCGAACATTTTTTGTAAAAATTTTATTGATAATTTATTGTAAAAATTTTATTGAAAAGTTTTTGTAAAAACTTTATTGAAAATTTTTTGTAAAAATTTTATTGAAAATTTTTTGTAAAAACTTTATTGAAAATTTTTTGTAAAAATTTTATTGAAAATTTTTTGTAAAAATTTTATTGAAAATTTTTTGTTAAAATTTTATTGAAAATTTTTCGTAAAAATTTTATCGAAAATTTTTTGTAAATTTTTATCGAAAATTTTTTGTAAAAATTTTATCGAAAATTTTTCGTAAAAATTTTATCGAAAATTTTTTGTAAAAATTTTATTGAAAATTTTTTGTAAAAACTTTATTGAAATTTTTTTGTAAAAATTTTATTGAAAATTTTTTGTAAAAATTTTATCCAAATTTTTTTTTGTAAATTTTTATCGAAAATTTTTTGTAAAAATTTCATTGAAAATTTTTTGTAAAAATACTATCGAAAATTGTTTGTAAGAATTTTATCGAAAATTTTTTGTAAATTTTTATCGAAGATTTTTTTTAAAAATTTAAATTCGGTTTTTACTTTTATGATTTTCAACTTCATATATATAGAACATTTTTTTTGTACAAATTTTATCGAAAATTGTTTTGTTAACATTTTATTGAAATTTGTTTGTAAAAATTTTATCGAAATTTTTTTTGTAAAAATTTTATTATAAGATTTCTTGTTAAAGTTTTACCGAAAATTTTTTCTAAAAATTTTATCGAATTTTTTTTAAAGATTATCGAATTTTTTGTAAAAATTTTTTCGAATTTTTTGTAAATAATGTATCGAAAATTTTTTGTAAAAATTTTATTGAAAATTTTTGGTAAAAATCTTATTAAAATTTTATCAAAAAGTTTTTTCTAAAAATTTAATCAAAAACTTTTTTTTTCAATTTTATAGAAGATTTTTGTAAATATTTTACAATTTTTTTTTGCAAAAGTTAGAACGTTCTCTATTGCGTTAGAATAGTCAGACGAAATCACATTGGGGGGTCATAATGAAACACGTAAAGAAAAAAGAGGCGTCGGTTTTTTTTTTAATATATCTCCATTATTTATGGACCAGCTTTCCTATACCAATTCTTCGAAACTATGCCTGAGAGATTAGTGTTATTTTTTTTGTGAGTTTTTAGGGCTCCTGGCAAAATTGATTTCAACCCCCGATTGCGGATCTCTCAAAATCGATTTTCCTATAAGGAATTTTAAAATTTTTCCACCCAAACTGGAATATTATTTGTTTTTAATTTAATATTAAATGTTAGTTTCCATACAATGTAGGGCATATAAAGATTTAAAACAAGTTTTTTTATAGCTTGATAATTAAGATTATTTACAAACCTACATAACATTTTTCCAAACCTAAAAAAAGTTTGAAATATTTAACAAAACTACTTGAAAATCTAAAATATATGAGTATAAAATTCAAGTAAAACGAGTCAACTAATAAACATGTTCCACATTTACTTGCCATCCAAAGAAAAGTTATTATTCTCAAATGTTTTTTAGATGACTTTTCCACTTGAGAATCATTTTAATTTCTAATAATAATATTTCACATTTACTTGCCTTCCATAAAAAAAACATTTGAGAAAAGCCTTTGAGAAAAACCTCTGAGAATAAGTTTTTCTCGATTTAAAAAAAACTCTCAAATGTTTTTTAAATGCCGTTTTCATTTGAGAATCATTTTAATTTGCATGTTATAATTCTTTTTCCTGTCTATATTTTCAATATTTAACAGAATTTGTCGCATTCAAGGTACGAGTAATTCCCAAAACTAACTTTTTATAATTTAATAAAATTGATTATATGTGAATATAAATAATTTAATTCAATATTAACCAGAATCTGTTTTTCGTTTGGTTGTTTTCATTTACACATAATCTGCTTTTAGCTTATGTATTTAAACATTTTATGCATTTATTAAATCGAGTTTATTCGTTCCAATTTTGCACATTTAATTACTCGTTCAACACGTGAACTTGCTGCTGTTGTATAATAAAATTACAATTTTGTACGTTTTTCTTTTGCACAAAAATGTTTCTGGCAACATAAAATGAAATAATGCTCACGTTTTTAAGTTCATTAATTGCGAATTTATAATTAAATATTTGTTCATGTGTTTGTTAATATTTTACCACAACCAGCATCATCATCATCATAGTCATTGTCCCCAGCAGTATGTTTTAATTTTTCAATAAATATGTTGAATGTTAAAAAGAATATCGAGAAAATATGTTTGTATTAAATATGTGTAAGCATTCTCTGTTTAAATATAAAAAGGCTGTTGTTGATGGGTACGGTTGGCATGTGCTTTCGGTGTGAGAACATCATTATCTGGCCACGTCTTAAAAATATATTAATAAAAATAGGAAAAGGTATAAATCAAAGATTAGCAAGATTCTCCACCAACTACACCATATACACGGAGAGAGTTGTTTCTAGGCAATGAAAGATGGCGTTACTAGGATCTGCTACAGCTGCTACACTTATTTAATTGGACACACAACCGATTAACTAAACTAATACAAGGAGAAATGACAACAGTCTGAATATTAGGCACCACCTTTGGCACACGAAAAGTAAGACGCGACAATAGCTTCGACAAATCGTGTTATTTGGAAATGCTTTGTGGAAGCCATATGCTGGCAAGAGGTGTAATGGAGAAAAAATAAAAAAAACGTTAAAAAAAGTGGCCTTTATAAAAGGTATCTTCATTAAAAAATTACCTTTTATAAAAGGTACTTTTTATTTTCATAAAAATATGTTTTTTTTTCGAAAGTACCTTTTATAAAAAGTACGTAATTCTTAAAAAATAAACTTATAAAAGTTCCAGTTTACAAAAACGTTTAAAAAGACCTATAAAAAGTACATTTTATACAAAGTACCTGATATAAAAAGTAATTTAAAAAAAAGCAACTTATAAAAAGCACCTTTTATAACAAGGTTTAGAAAGACCTTTCCATAAAAAGTACTTTTTATAAAAACTACCTATTTTAAAAAGTACTTCTTAAAAAATAAACTTATAAAAAGTTCCTTTTTATAAAAATTACCCTTTATGACAAGGTTAGGACAAAACCTTTTATAAAAAGTACCTTTTATAAAAGTACTTATTAAAAGTACTACTTAAAAAATAAACCTATAAAAAGTTCCTTTTTATAAAAATTACCTTTTATGACAAGGTTAAGAAACAACTTTTTATAAAAAGTACCTTTTATAAAAAGTACTTTAAAAGTACTTTTTAAGTACTATAAAAAAAACTTTTTAAAAAATAAAGTTATAAAAAGTTCCTTTTTATAAAAAGCAGCTTTTATAATAAAGTTTAGAAAAACATTTCTATAAAAAGTACCTTTTAAAAAAGTACCGATAATAAAAAGTACCTATTATAAAAAGTACTTCTTAAATAATCTTCTCTTCAAACGAGTACATGCGTTGAAAAGGTCTACTTTCACTGATGGTTTATAAAATTTTTAACACTTATTATTTGTTGGTTTTTAAATCATTAAAGATAACTAAAATATTATGTTCGCCAGGATTTGATTTATGTTTAAACTAATATCGTTTTCATAATTTTATTATTGTATCTTCAAGGTACTTGAACTAACAATAAGTACTCATATCTTAAATCTAAGGTAAAATGAACTTGTAAAGTCCAACCAGTGCCAGACAAAATTGTATGTTATACGGTTGCTTTTATTTTATGTAAGTTATTCTTCTGATGTTCGGTCAACACTCGAGTGTATCCACGGTCGTTGAAGATGTTGCGAGCCAGTGGATTTGGGTGTGTTTCAAGCTTTTTCAGATAAGTTTCTGAATGTTTCACTATTTCATCAGTGATTAATAAAATGTTTAGATCCTTATGAATGTTCGAGTTTTTTATATACCAGGGTGCGACTGTTATCATCCTTAAAATCTTATTTTAGCACCTTTAAATTTTTTCTAAATTTAAGGCTGACGCAGTGCCCCCCATATAGGTTTGAGGATGGATTTGTATAATAAAAGTTTACAATCTAATCTTAAGGTTGAATTTCTGCCAATCAACCAATTAATATGTACTGATTTTAGTTTCATCTGTCTCAATTTAGCTTCGATGTGACTTTTCCAGGTTAAGCAACGATCAAGATGTGTACCAAGGTATATAACCTCTGAGTGTTAAGATATCATTTGGTTACTTATGCGAATAGGAGGGCAGCGTGAAAGAGTGAGTACATTTATGTTCATTTATTTTAATTTTCGATTTTTTTTACCACATCTCCAAGTGATGTACATGATCTGGTAGGTATCTGGAAGCTATTTGGGTACTTAGAAAAGCAAATGTCGATGTGTGGACTCGGTTACTGGTAGGCATATCGGAAGTGTACACCAAGTATAAAAGTAGTTCCAATATACTACCTTGGGGAACTCCGGTTTTAATTAGCTCAGGAGAGCTTAAAACATCTCCCTCTTTAGGAATAAACTTGCGACCAGTTAATTAACTTTTTAAAAGCTTATAGTAGTTATTGGGTAAGTTAAGCTTTAATTTGTATAGTAAGCCTTCATGTCATACTTTGTCAAACGCTTGAGAAACGTCAATAAAGAGCGCAGAACACTACTAATCTGTTCGTTTGTTCTATAGTGCTGTGATGTCTTCTAAATCCGAATTGATGATTCGGAATACGTCCTTTTTCGCTCAAAATTGGGTTCAGATTAGTAATAAGGATTTTCTTAAACAACTTTGACATATTTGATAGCAGACTGATTGCTCTATATGAATCGACCTTTGTGTGATCTTTCCCTAGTTTAGGTATTACAGTTATTACGGAGACCTTCCACGCTCTAGGAAAGGTCTCGAGACAAAAAATGGCATTAGAAATGTAGATTATTATTCTAACTGCTACTTGTGGAAGTTCTGTAATCATCTTGTTGCTTATTTTGTCAAAACCGTACGCTTTCTTAGGGTTTAGACCAGCAATAGCCCCTTCAATATCACGACGGTTAAATCTTGGTGGTGAAATTGCTGCACAGTCGATGGGTTTATTCCTAGTAAATACATTTTTTAGATGAGTAACAAATAGATACCTTTTTCAGTTTCGTTTCTTGCCCAGCCACCACATGGGGTACGCAAAGGAGAGTGACGTATAACAGGTCGTTTAAGATTTTTTGTTGCACGCCATAGTGAGTAATCTGATTGTGCAGTTGCGTCGAGATCTTCCAAGTAATTTTTCAGAGATGCTACTCTTCGAGATTCTGGTAGCTTTCTTAGCCGTTTTGAATTTTTTTTTAATTTATCCCTTAATTGAGGAGATCTGTGTTTTTGCCACTTTCTACGAGTTATCCTTTTTTCAGTCAACAGACTGTCGACGTCTACAGAATAAATATTATTGTAACTAATATCTGATTTTTTTTTAATAAAAATAGACTTTAATATTTTTAAGATGATTTTTTTTCTATTTGTTTGCCTTAAATTTTTGCCGCTTTTTAGACCGGCTCAAAACACTTTGCATTTAGAAGTTTAAAAATATAGACTTTATTAAAAATTATGACTTGATGACGGCTTTTTTTTAAATTTAGCAGTAGTTTTTCTTGTTTAAAATTAAACAATTTAATTAAAAAGATCGTTTTTTGTTTAAATAAAACGGGTTATTTGCGTTTTAACGGGATCTTGTGTAAATTAAAATCTCAAAAGATAAAAATAAATAAATGTGAGCCAGACGTGTTGTTGAAAAAAAGAGTTTGTAGTCAAATCAACGATTTTGAGTGAAACAATTTGGTTCAAGAATTCAGTTAGAGGTTCTTGACTTCTTCGGTTTCGAAAGCCTGAAGTATTGTATTTGGGTGATGAAATAAGCTTAGTGAAGATTTATTTACTGTAACTGCACCGGGCAGTGCACTGAAATCCCTGCAACAAAATAATAAATCAAGACCCTGTATCTTAAATTGTCACTTTACGAAAGGAAATATGGAAAGGTGGTGTGCTCAAATTATTTACCGAATAGAACACTAGAGGACTAAACTCGATCTAACCAATACACGATAAAAGTCACAAACCCAAAACAGTGGACAAAATTCTCTAAAGTCGCTCTAACCAATACTTGCTAAAAGTCACTGACCCAAAACAGTGGAGAAAAATTCTCTTTAACAAAATAGTCGTCCAAAATCATTGTTATAAAACTTTTGTTCGACTTCGTTAAAAACAACTATCTATAGAAATGGCTGCGAAAAATCAAATAAAACAATGTTGTTGTGACGAAGTTTATGTCTTTAAATATTCGTTCGAAGTGACAAAATTGTCACCCAAATCACTGTATCAAAAATATCGAGTACAGTCTGTTTGACAAAACCTTCATTCGAAACTGCTGTGCCAAAGTATGTGATCGAAATGTAGTCAACAGTGACTGTCAACAACAAATTAATGGCAGTTGGTTGTCTAAGCATAATATAAAGTTATTGTGCCAAAACCAAATATAAATTATGAGAAAACTAATGACCCAAGTGACAGTGACAAAAGAAGTTGTTGTGGCAAAACTTCAAGTTCTATGTACCAAGAGTTTCGATTTAAGTAGCTTTGTCAAACCAGTAGCTTCTAGAACGAAGTGAACAACAATGCTCATATTAAAATAGTGCCAAAAAATCGACATAACTCATAAAGTCATTGTGACAACACGTACAACTAACAACTATTAAACAAATTCATTATGACACTGCTATCGATCCAAATCGCTGTGACAAAAGTTGTTGAGAAAAATTAGTTAAACGAAGTGGCTGTAGTCGATCGAAGTGCCTGCAAACAATTTTATAATAAAGCTGCTGTTCAGGAAATGTCATCCGCAGACCTTTTGACAAAAAAAAAATCCGATATTATTTCCGTAAATAAGCTATAACAAACCATTAAAATTAAGTTAAGTTATGTAGTGACAATCAATCAAATTGTCACAGTGTGACAAAATAATCAATCAATAACGCTGTAAAAAAACTTGTCGACCACAGCCGAAGCTGACTTTAGACTGACTGTTCTAACGCAATATAGATTGCAGGTAAATCCTTTTACCAAAAATTTTCGATAAAACTTTTACAAAAAACATCTATAAAATTTTTACAAAAAATTTTCGATAAAATTTTTACAAAAAATTTTCGATAAAATTTTTACAAAAAATTTTCGATAAAATTTTTAAAAAAAATTTTAACAAAAATTTTAACAAAAAATTTTCGATAAAATTAAAAAAAATCGATAGAATTTTTACAAGAAAATTTTCGATAAAAAATGTTCAATAAAATTTTTACAAAAAATTTTTGCAAAAAATTTTCGATAAAATTTTTACAAAAAATTTTCGATAAAATTTTTACAAAAAATTTTCGATAAAATTTTTACAAAAAATTTTCGATAAAATTTTTACAAAAAATATTCGATAAAATTTTTACAAAAAATTTTCGATCAAATTTTTACAAAAAATTTTCAATAGAATTTTTTCGTAAAAAATCGATAGAATTTTAACAAAAAAATTTTCGATAATATATTTACAAACAAATTTTCGATAAATTTTTACAAAAAATTTTCGATAAAATTTTTACAAAAAAACTTCCGATAAAACTTTTACAAAAAATTTTCGATAAAATTTTTACAAAAAATTTTCGATAAAATTTTTACAACAAAATTTTCGATAAAATATTTACAAAAAAATTTCGTTAAAATTTTTATAAAAAACTTTCGATAAAATTTTTACAAAAAAAACTTCCGATAAAATTTTTACAAAAAATTTTCGATAAAACTTTTACAAAAAAATTTCGATAAAATTTTTACCAAAAAGTTTTTCTATAACTTTATATTATATTTGTAATAACTTACTTGAAAATCATAGAAGTAAAAACCCAATGTATATTTTTGTGAAATTGGGAAAAATAACAGAGTAAGGAAATATTAAAAATTACTATGGTGAAGGGTATATAAGATTCAGCATGGCCAAACGTAGCACTCTTACTTGTTATTAAGTATTTTAATTGTTTTTGTCGGAATATTTAAAAGAAATCACAATGTGATAAAAGGGACATTTATGGATAATAACTTGGAAAGATTTCTTTCTGTTTAGATTATAACACTTTTCTAAATGTGTAAATAAAAATTTTTCATTGTAAGTGTTGAAAAGAACTCCTAACTTGAAAGAAATTTTAAATCATTGAATATACTTGTAGACTTTAAGACAAATATTTTCCAAATGCAACAAAGCAAAATCCATAAAATACAAGTAAAATTTGTTAACAAAATTAAAAAATTAATACTAACGCATGCAAGAAGGAAGGAAGTGGAGTATTTTAAAGCACATGCAGTTTTATGTTAAATAGAAAAAACAAAAATAAGAAGGAAAACGAATTAAAAATGAAAAAAAGGTCAATCGATTGCATGTTAATCAAAGCAAACAATACTCATACACATCCATTTGTAATGAGTAAAAATAATAAAAATTTAATATCTTTCATTTAAATACCAATTTTTTTGTGTTAATTACTCGTATATTGTATTTTGGGAAATAGTTTTCAATTTTATTTGGATTTTACCAGCAGCAATTAAAAATAAAAAAAAAAAAATAAATATTTATTTACGATTAACACGCTTGTTGAAAAATCTACTGACTTTCGTTAAATTGTGGTCAGTTTATATTTTACTAGGCATACCCGGTGTGATTTGCAACCTTAACCTAAAAAATAAAAGAATTAGTCAGTAAAAAAGTAAGGTAAGTACCATTCCCCCTATTATTAGACCACCAAACTTTATTTCTAAAACGCAACGTCCTTTATCGAAGTAGCCTATGCTAGTTTTGGACAGAGTCACTATCGCAGTTCTTTAGAATAATTAATAATTAATTTAGAATAATTTATAATTACTTTGCATAGGGAGGTCCCATCTACTCACCCTTACCACTGCTCTATAACTCTCAGAGTACCCTGTAACTGTTGTATTTCCGTACGTATAAGATAATTAATAAATATGGAATGAAAAAAGACGTTATTCTTATAGTAGCCAATAGTGTTTTTGTGTTAGGAGTACCGGTAGCTCACCCTTTAAACCACCAAGCTTTTACTTTGAAAACAAAAAAACTTTTTCCTAAAACTACTTGTCGAGAAGAGACACTATTCTAGTTATCGAGAATTAACATAACTAGAAAGTTACCTTCTGTAACTGTTGTATTTCCGTACGTATAAGATAATGAATAAATATGGAATGAAAAAAGACGTTATTCTTATAGTAGCCAATAGTTTTTTTGTGTTAGGAGTACCGGTAGCTCACCCTTTAAATCAACAAGCTTTTACTTTGAAAACAAAAAAACTTTTTCCTAAAACTACTTGTCGAGAAGAGACACTATTCTAGTTATCGAGAATTAAGATAACTAGAAAGTTCCCTTCTTAGACTGTATGAGGAGAGTACCTTGATATAGAGTAATTTATAATTACATTATATTGGGGGCACCATTCCAGCTGGGTGTTAAAAGAATTTAACTTATTATCATTTCGGGGTGGTCAGTGACGATACAAACATACAAAAACATATTAATTTTCGATTTTGCTTTCAAGACTCTCACTTTTATAGTGTTTCAGATATGGTTTATGTATTTACTTTATATAAAGGTACCCATCCCTGGGTAATTTCTCAGGAACATAGGCTTTATATAAAATTCTAAAATTTATATAAATTTTAAAATTATTGTAGAGTTCTTTAAATAGTGTTAACAATTTTCCGCTTACACAAATAAAAGGTGCTGCCAAGTTTGAAGTACCATTTAGTCGGAATAGTTTCACTACTTTTTCTATATTTTCTCTTGGGATTGAGGTATTTTTACAGGGAAAAAAGTATCCTATATTTCAGTAAAAGCACCAAGATACTTTTTCCCAAAATTTTGTAGTTTTTTATGATGCGAACACAAACCGACAGCCAGCCTAAACAAATTTTGTATTCCATTTCGATTACTAAATACACCAGCAACAAAATTTAAAAAAAACACATCATGTACAGAAATGGTCTTGTTACAGTTTTATTATATATATGTATATAGACATATAAATAGAAGATAAATAAATAAATTATTATCCAGAGTGTTAAGGTTTTTGCAAATGAATCGTTCACTGTTGCTGCTGACCGCATGTTTGTAAAAAATTATATTAAAAGTAAAATAATGTTTTCGTGTGTTTTAACAAATATTAATTATGTTTAAAAGTACAAACAATTTAAATATGTTTAACAAAATCTGAACACATACACTATTTAGCATTTATGAGGAAAATTTACAGATTATTTGTAAAATATTCATATTTTTGGGGAAAAATACTTCAAAACTACTATTTGGAGAAATTCCTTTTGAAAGTAAACTTAGCGAAAAAGTTGTTTGTTCGTTTGAAAATAATTTTGTTTAAAAATAACAAAAGTATTTTTTGAGAAAATACACCTTAAAGGGTATATTATAAAACACCACAAAAGAAAATAAATTGAAAAGCCACCTTTTAAAAATAATTTTTGAAGAAGGCCTTTCTAAAAAGTACATTTTAAACGAAGAAGCTTTTAAAACCACCTCTTCAAATAGCACCTTTTGCAAACAATCTTTCAAAAAAGTACCAAAATTAACCTTAAATATATTTTCTTTTAAAAAGTACTTCATAAAAAATTACTAATTAAAACGTACCTTTTCAAAAATCCCCTATAGAAAATTTATGTTTCGAAAGTAATACTTTTAAAATATCTTTTATAGAATCGTCTTTAGTAACACTTGAGTAACACTTGAAATAAGCAACTTAAGCAAAATAATCTTTTAAAAAGGTACTTTTTAAAGGTAAAACCTTTTAACAAAATAACTTTTTAAAAAAGTACCTTTTAAAAAAATGCTCTGAAAAATACCTGTGAACTTAATAACCTTATAAAAAGATCATGCTGTAAAAATTATTTTTTAAAAAGTACTTTTGGTAAAGTAGCCGTTTCTAAATGGTACATTTTGATAAAGGTGCCCTTAAAAAAATATAAATGACTTTTGGTAAGGTTTTTCTTAAAAATAATCTCTTGCAATAACATGTTCTGAAAAAAGTACACAATTTGTGTTTTTATAAAAACCGAATTTCCAAAAGAGAACTTTTGAATTAAGTACCTTTTGAAAAACTAAAATTTAAAAAAGTTAGAAAAAATCTTTTGAAAATAGCTTTGTGATAAAAGTAGTAGTAAAGTACAATTCTGATAAGTACTTATAAGATATAAGGTTTTTTTCAAAGCATCCTTAAAAACATTTACTATAGAAAAAGTACGTTTTTTAAGTACGGTTTAAAAAAAGTACTTTTTAAAAAAGCGTTTTTTCAAAGAAAATGGTGTAAAAAATATGTTTTGAAAAATGTTGTCCCTTTAAAAAAGAACTATTCAGGTAAGTACATTTTTTTGATATAAATAGACAACAATAAATCAGTCAAGTGCGAATTGGCTTCACGTACCACCATGCAAATGTACAAAATTTTAATTTTTTCACATCTTCGTAATATAGGTACCTTTTGAAATAATATCAGGAGTCTAGCTATTACGTTTCCAGAGGTAATGGACTTCGACAGACATAGAGACATTGTAGCAAAAACGATATGGTTACAGTTTTACCATTGGGTACGGAACCCTACAAACTAACTCTTTTAAGAAAAAAGTCTTTTAAAAAAGTACTAAAATAAGTACTAAATAAAGGACCATTAAAAAAGTAAAAGTAAAAAATTAAATAAAAGTACTTTACAAAAAAGTAGCATTAGTAAAAGGCCATTAAAAGACGACCTTTTCAAGTATTTTTTTTAACTATTGTTACTGATAAAATGTATCTTTTGAAAAAAGTACCTACGAATTTTTGTTTTCAAAAAAGAAAAAAATTTCTTTAAAAATAATAAATTGAAAAAGAATTTTCTGAAAAAAAATATTATTTTAAGAAACGAGTCCTTTTGGGGAGTACTTTCTGTGAAAATATGTTTTGTTTTGGTAAAACGTACAAAAGGCAAAAAAGTACGTTTATTTTTAAAAAATAAATTGTTGTAAAAAAAATAAATTCTATTTTTATTTTGTTAAAAATTTAGACATTTTTCAAAAATTACTTTCTAAAAATGTACCTTTTTGTAAAAGGTACCTTGCGCCAAATTTATATTTTGGTACCTTTTGATCAATTTTTTATGTAAAAAATGTAGACAGTTGTAAAAACGCAGTTTCTGAAAATGGTAATTATTGTAAATAGTAGATACATTTTTGTAAAAAGTACCATTTCGCAAAAAAGTACCTTCTGAAAACTTGAAAATTTTGTAAATAGTTCATTTTTGTAAAAAGTACCATTTTGCAAATAAAGTAGCTTTTTGCAAAAATGTACCTTTTTTAAAAATTATCTCTTTGCAAAAAAGTACCTCTTTGTGAAAATTAGATTTTTGTAAAAAGTTGCTTTCTGTAAAAAATAGGTTTTCATAAAAAGTAGATTTTCATAAAAAGTACCTTTTTGTAAAAAATACGTTTATGTTAAAAAATATATATTTTTGAAAGATTACATTTTTGAAAACTAGTTTTTTTAATTAGCTTTGTGTCAAAAAAAAAAAAAAACTTTATTAAAATATTAACTTTTTGAAATTTTTGTTAAAAATATATTTTTAAAATAAATTATATTCGTTAAAATAATGGGAAAACCTTTTAACAAAAAAGGCCTGTTGCGAACAAACTTTTATTCGAAACCCATGTTGTCATATCAAGTTCTTTACGTGTTGTAAAAACTAGAATACAAAGCAAAACTATTTGCTGTTAAAACACAGCCGTTTTAGCAACGTCAGCTGAAATAAAAAAAAAATTAACCAAAAATAGCCAAGAAATATATGCAGTTTAAACAACAACAACGACAAAAATAGCTACAAAAAGTCTACACACTTTTTTCAACGTCTTAGAAGTGAAAGGGCGTCGAACCGGAATCAAAAGAACTTGTTTTAGACCAAAATAAATAAAAAATATTTATTTAACACATTTAGATTTTTTAGATATTTTTTTAATTTATTCTTTATTTGACTACAAAATTCTAATTTATATGGTTTCGATATAAAAAGCAACCAACAAAAATAAATACAAAATTTAAGCTGGCTTTAAAAAAATATATTGTATTTATGAGGTCTTTTATTGATAACAGTTGAAATATTAGAATTTTTGATTTAAATTTAAACAAATTTTGAAATCCTTTTTGTTGTGTTTCTTTAGTTTATCTAAATATGGGCTATTCCATGTCAAATCAACAAAGTGACAACTTCAGATTTCATTGAAACTTTTTTGTTACATATTCCTTGACTCCCTGAATCCAAATAAAATTAAAAAAATAATTCTAACTCTCTCAGTTTTTTTTAGCTAAACATTTATAAAAGGAAAATATCACTCGATGCTGAAATATGTTTTAATTTTATTTAATTTTTTTTTAAATTTAATTTGTTTAAACTGTTTTTTAAGTAATAATATTAATTTAAAGCTTATGAAATCCTCTTTAAAATGAGCTTTTACTCAACTTCCTAGAACTTATATAAATTGAATTTAAATATATTTCAACCTCGAGCGAATATTAACAACTGTATAGCTAAAGAATTTAAAAGGCAGATTTTTTTTTAATTTTATGTGGATTCAGGGAGTCAAAGAATAAAAATAAACGAAATTTTAACAAAATTTAGAAATTAAAAAAAAAAATAATTTTTTGTTTGATTTGACATGGAATGACCCATATACGATTAAATCAAATTTAAAACAATTCGTACCAGGCACTAACTTTCAAAAGATCAGAGAATAAATCTTTATGTATTCCCATGGAGTTGCTACGTAGAGATCATAAAAATTCAAATGAAATCTTAAAAATAAACCTGAGGTACAGTTTTCCTTCCTCCAGTTCTTTTTTAGTTTTGAGCTTATTGAATTCGGCATTAAACTAATCAATCAGTTTTAAAATTTTTTTTGAGTAACATCGAAAGTTTTCAATATAATTGATGTTGGACAGTCAAACTGCGCTAAAAGCTTTAACTTCATTTGAGCTAAGGTCTGGAGTAGTCAGGGATACCTCTAAATGATCTCGCTTTTCGCAACAGCTTAACAGGTACAGCACAAAGGCTACTATGACTTGGTATGTAGGAGAACAAAACTGGTAGGACAATCTTTGTTGTATCTGGGGAATGTAATTGATATTTTAATGTATATATATGATTATCTATAGTGAGAGATCATTTATCCGTAGCTTAGAACTTGTTCGGTAATGACGAACGATACCTTGGGTCGCGGTACTAAAGGCCTATGACTTAATAATTATAACATCAGCAGTTCCGGTCAGTGAAGCCTTGTACAAATTTTTCAATCGACATAGAAAGAGGGACCGAACGTGATACAGATTTACGTCACTAAATGGCCCTATACAATCTAAGATTGTCAAGAGAATCATATGCCTATCCAGTGAGTACCATACGCCCACCATCCTCTTTATGCTCCTTCCAATACATATAGCAAATAAAAATAGCAATTTTAGATTCATGGCTACTAGCACTATATTCACATCCCTTATTGAGCAGTTAAAGCCCATTTAAATTCCACTGTGCTTTCGACGATATCCTTTTACTGCTAGAAGGTCTTTACCAATAAAAGTCCAAAGACCCAGGGTACCTGTTGTATACCGTTTCCCGTTGTACTGTATTAAGTCACTGGCCAAAAACAGTCTGGAAGCTGCTGACCTCGTATAGATTAGATAGAATTAAGTCAATTAAGCGGTGATCTCTTTGAATTTCTGCAACTGCAGATATCGGTCCCCAGTATAACTAAATAATTTTGCCAACATAAAAGCAAGTATGCTGCTGTTGCTTAGAGTACGCTTCGCTAAACTGTTCCCAAAAAATACAGATCAGGACCTTTCCTTTTTCTAAAACTGGTTATATTCCCTTTAATAGTTTTTAAATTGGTTGAAAGTTCTATAAGGAAACTCTACTTGACTTTGACTTCTCATGAGCTAGTGCCTTGGAATTTCACTTTTTATGTCGTCATGTCATGTCAGGGAAGAGCGGAAGAAACTAAAACACGGAAATAGAGTTAAATATTTAATGAGAGTTAGTGCCAAGGCACATTTAACCAGGTGACAGTACAAAGCGAAGCTAATATTAAAGAGAATTTAAAAAAAAATTTATATCGAATTTGACATTAATTATTTATTTTAAAAGAAAATAAAAAATTTTTTAATTGTTTGTTACACAGAAAATTTATTTTTCACCAATTAAAGGTTTTAATCAGTTTGAAAATAGAGTTCAATTAATTTTTTAATGGATTCAAATATATATATTTGTTTAAAATAGAAAAAAAATCATAATTAGACAATTAATTATTTATTAATTGAATCAATTAATTATTTAATTAAATTTTTATCTGAAACCAATTAACCTTTAATTGATGAAAATAATTTTTTTGTGTACTGTTATTTAAAAAAAATTTATAAAAATATTTGTACATATTTTATGGCCTCTAAGGCTGTCACCTGGTTAAATGTGTCTTGGGTAGTGCAACACAAGTTACCTAAAGATATTTTAGTTAAGGGTGCTAAATATCATGTGGTTAGCACTAAAATTATCACTTTCCTGCTGGATAGGTTACACAATGGATTAAGTTTGTACATATTGTGAACCAGGTTAAGTTTAAAAAGAAGGTACGTAGTAGCGTTAAAACCTTGCTTTTAGTCGATAATAGGTTTATGATACAAGCACTAATATACTACGGCTTTGGAAAGCTTATGCCCTATTGTACAATTTTGACGTTATAATCTTTTTATATCAATAAATACTTAATAATAGTAATCTTTAAGTTGATGACAAAAGCAACTTTTTTTTTCGTTCAAATTAATGGTCCTTCGAACCTTGAATTATTTAAAAATCTTTGCAATTTAACACAATAATTGTTATTCATCAATCTATAAATAGAAACTAAACTTAATTAAGTTATATTTTAGTGTATTGTTTTACTAATAATAATAATTACTCAATTTATACCTCAATATTAGAGTTAATGTATTGGAATAAATGATAAATAAGTCCAAGACACACAAAACGAAATTTAATTAATGCCTCAAAATTATTTCAAAAATTTCTTCATACACAAATACTAACATTCAATGACAGTATTTACATTCAAAGATAAATATCTGTAATATGTATAAATATATGTTGTGTTTAAATATAACACATGATAAGCAATTAAAATAAGCAGTTAATTTAAGCTGTAGTCAACTACACAGAGAGGGAAAAATAAAGACATCAACTAGACAATAATTTAAGAAGAAAATCAGAAAGTAATAATCAATTTTCAAATTACTTAAAAACCACACACTTTTTCTTAAAATAGATTTATTTTTAAAGAAAGTATACATAAGTATGTGTATAATAATTGAATTACTTGGCAAAAATAATTATTCTTTTTTTGCCTAAACCGCAACTACTTGATCAAGCAACATAATGGTTTATAACAATGTACACGTACATACATTGTTATTGACTATTAGATAACAACCGGCTTAAAGAAATTTATTTTGTTTAACAAAAAAAAGAAAAAAAAAATACATACATACATACATACATACATACAGTAAACATTACACAGGGCAACAAAACTATTTTTTTCCTTCGGCGTTGCCTTTTGGTTTAAATGAGGATACATGTTATGACGAAGTTCGCAGCCTGTAATTAGCATTTTTGGATTGTGTCTAGGTATAACCCGTTAAATGTTAAAAATGGAGTACGTGTAGGTTGCACCACAGCTATAACAAGACCGACCGTGTCGCCTGATACTGGTAATGCAGTATCAGTGTTGCCTTGTGTAATTTCGTAAAAAATAACCCTCAAGCGGCATATGAATATTTATTTTCTTTTTATGTTCACACTATAGAGAAACATTTTATTATAAAATATCAGTCGCTTGACGAATTTTATACCACGCGTTCAATGCATAAATCGATTAACTCCACCAAAAAACAAGAACTTCTGTGTAAAAATGTACATTGTTTTTTTTTTTGATTTTCTATATAATTATGTATTTTTTGCAGACATTTCATAAAAATTAATATCACTATCTCAAGCCGCATATACACGATATGTTTTTTTACTTATGACTTTTTGAGTGTGAGTCATGCGTAGTTCTGTAGGTCTGTCAAAATTGTTATTTTACAGAAGACTTTTAATATTTGGTCACAAACGTACTGGTACCCTTACGTCTGACTTTTCACTATACACACGCAAAGAAAAAACATGGTCATTGTATGGTCACGGCAACCAAAATATGTTCTGTGTAACAATAGATGTTTGCTGTGATCAAATTATAGTTATTTGAAACAATACTATAAACGAGTTTTTGTTAACAGTTAATCATTTATTTCAATTAAAAAACAATCTTAAGCCATTTAAGGCCAATCGATTTTAGCATAAAATTAGACAGTTTATAACTATAATTAACCTAACTTTTAATAGTTATACTCTCCAAAAAAGCAACATGATTGATTGGAACCATATTAAAATTTCAATCACAACCAAATTATTTTTAATATTTACAAATAAAATTATATTTATAACCCTTCTTATAAATATAATTATTAAACATAGTATGGTAAGTTTGACTAAATATAAACAAATAATGTTTGGTTTTAAAAATACATATTTTGGTTTTGGCCTTTTTCAATTCAGAAATATCGGCTCATCTAAAACCGTAAAAACATTAAATACACATTTGTTGTCAACAAATAAATTTGTGTTTTATTATAAATGATAGTTTTAAATCAAAAATATCAAACATATAAAAAGGTAAGCAGAAAATATCAAAATATATATGTAAGTCTAAATGGAAATACTCGTATATTTGTTTTTTGTTATGTGTTGATATATGTATGTTGTCACATATAACCATTAACATGTTTCACATTATATTATAGTATGTTTATATTATAAACATAATTATGGTTGTATTTTACAATGTTATTGTTTATGTAAGATAATAATATGTTACAATGACAACAATATTATTATTATGGTTTAAAATAATATGGTTGGAATATAACCATTTATTTAATTAGTGCATTGCTAACCGAAGGTTGGCTGAAGGAAACAACAAAATATAAGGTGGTAAATATTAAAAGTAAAAATATTCAACAAGAGGGAAGCTTAAGGTAGTGGTAGACTTCGTTCTCACCAACTGACGATTGATAATTGAATACAAGTTTTCTCGTATTCCTTTATCTGGGTTTGGTTGGTTAAATAGATGATGCTTACAACTAAAACACTACCCTAAGTAGATTAGATACAAGTAGTGCTGATGACGGACGTGGCTGTCTAGAAAATGTGCATTCCACTCCTGCTGGTGTCTAAAAATTAAATTTTCCCAATTTTTCTTTAATATTATCACCTAATTTGTAATTTAATTAATTCTTTCTTAGAAAGAATAAAAACAAACTTAAGCTTGATTATAAATTTCATTGTATATAAATTTCATTGTATGTCATATAATTCAACCATAACATGTTGCTCTGAGATTATGGTTACCTCAACCATGTATTTTCTTTGCGTGCAGTTGTCAAAGCCGTTCGGTTGCACAACGACTTGTTGCAGAACTAAAATATTTTCAGCAATTACATTTTCACCAAACAACAAAATATCACGCACAAAGAAGCAATTTCACCCTTAAATCAAAAAATCATCAAAATGGCGCGATTTCGCTATAAACAAACAGACGAATAATATTTTTTTCCATTACCACTCTCTTTTGTCATTTTTGTTAGCTGGTTGTTGTTCCAGATAAGTAGATGATTGATTGCTGCAGCTAACCCTGGGTTAATGAAGCTGCCATCTTTCGTTTATTAGTTGTAGTGGTGGGAAACCTTGCTAATCTGTGGTTCCTATCTTTTTCTTTTTTTTTCCCAGGGGTTGCCTGACATTTTTGCAGCGTTGTTATCCTCTCTTTCTTGTAGAGGAGGCTGGTCAGGGGGATTTGTTTTATGGATTGTCTGGCGGAGGGTTATAACCACTTAAGTTTTAAAACAAGACAAAAACTATGGTAAAAATGGTTCATCCTCTGCCAGGTATCGAATCTGGAGTGTTTGGTTTTGTAGGCAATTTCTTAAAGAACTACACAACATTGCCGAACAATTGACGAATTAATAACCTTCCCTTTTTTTCACTATTTATAAATAACCTTCTCCATTATTTATTAATAATAATTTACAAAAAAATTAATAATATCCAAAAAATTATAATCGGAAAATAAAAAACCCACGATATAAAAAAATAAAAACGAAAATTCTATAATATCTCTATCTATAGCAAAGGCCCCCAACCAAGAAAAGTGGTTAAAATGAAAATTCATTGATTAAATATTTAGCAAAGTGACACAAACTTACCTTGTTGAAAGCTGGTATGCTTCTACTTTAAAATTTTTACATGTTTTGTTCTCTTTGTAAGATTCTGGTTGAGATTGTGTATGTGCTCACAGACCCTTAGGGGTTTGCGTGGGGGCTCTTGCTCCATAGCTATACATATCATAACATAGTAACTCATTTCCTGTCTGTCTATATTTCTATTTGTGTTCGCATCATGTAAAAACTACTGATTGGATTTTAATAAAAATTTGTGAGGAGGTGGGAGGCAAGAGTCTTAAAATTGGGAGCGGAATACTTTCAAAGCAAAATCGAACAAAATATTGTCAGAACGCACATAACGTGTGGGGGCACAGCTAGAAACAAATAATTCTCAGTAGATATGAAAATTCTCTAAATAAAAATCGAACTTTTGCCAATTAATCGAAAATTCATAATTTTCAAAATTTCACTCCTGGTGAATTGAATTCGCCTTGATTTTAATAAAAGAGATAACAAAGAATGAAATTTATAATCAAGCTTAAGTTCGTTTTTATTCTCTCTAAGAAAGAATTAATTAAATTACAAATTAGGTGATAATATTAAAGAAAAATTGAGAAAAATTTAATTTTTAGACACCAGCACGAGTGGAATGCACATTTTCTAGACAGCCACGTCCGTCATCAGCACTACTTGTATCTAATCTACTTAGGGTAGTGTTTTAGTTGTAAGCATCATCTATTTAACCAACCAAACCCAGATAAAGGAATACGAGAAAACTTGTATTCAATTATCAATCGTCAGTTGGTGAGAACGAAGTCTACCACTACCTTAAGCTTCTCTCTTGTTGAATATTTTTACTTTTAATATTTACCACCTATATTTTGTTGTTCCTTCAGCGAACCTTCGGTTAGCAATGAAGTTACTTTTTGTTTATTTGTTTTACTTCCAACATTCGTTTTTAGTTAACACTAACAAATGTTTAGATACATAGAAAATGATTTTCCCTGGAATATAATCTATTACGGCTGGCTTAGTGTAGGACTGAGGCCTTATACATATTTTAAAACATTAAGGAGGCAAGTTGTTTTTATGTTCAGATATTTTTTTTAGAATTTTCATTATTTATTGCCACCCAGCAAAAATCTAAGTTTAATTTTAAGCTTCATATGATCGAAAATTGTCATTTTACAAAAATTTCACCTTACCCAACAGTCACTTTTGTAGTGTCGCTCGCTATATGTACGTCACTTCACATTGTACAAATTATAGTCTAATTTAATTTTTTCATTATTATATTGATTTTTAATATTATTTAAATGTTAGTTAAATTTTTAGTTTAAAACATCTTCCATTTTAATGCGGACGTACATATGTTGCAAATCTCTGTAAAATCAGTTCAAGGTCTTAATTGTGATGATGTCAATGAAACACCAAAAGCAAATATTTGCCGTATTTTAATAAATAGTATTATTGGACTAATGGACATTTTTAGCAATAATTTAAATCTATTTTCGCTTCGTTTTTTTTTATCAATAACTAAATTTTAATAAAGTTCAGGGTCGTCTTACTTACCTTTTTTATTGATATTCAAATTGATTATTAGTTTCATATGGAAATTGTTGCTGAATTCACACTACACACACACACACACATAGATTTATAAAATTTTTACAACCTGAAAGTTTAATTAAAAAAACAAAGGGAAATTATTGATGGAAGCAGCTTGTTGTTCTTTTTATAATTTTTATTTTATCAAATAGAACTTTAATTCAAATTTTATGAATAGCGAAGCGTTTTATTTTATATTATTTATGTATATTTATTTTTAATAATTAAATTTTTTTAGTATATTTTATTTTTTATTTAAACAAAATATTATAATTTCTTAATCTGGTAAATCCACATTAACACACACACACATGCAGACACACTTTTCAATGCTGCTTTAAATATAAAAAGAAACCAACTAAAACAAAACTTTCTGTAAGTATTTATTAAGTTTTTTTTCTCTTTATTTTCTTTGAAACATTTCTTCGTCTTCTCTTTTTAATAATTTTTTCTTAAAAAAAAATCATCACCATTAACGTCCATCATGTTCATTAATACGAGTATCGGAGTTTAATAATAATAAAAAACCATGTGCTGTAAATTGGCAAAAAACGATGATGATAATGATAAACATCTTCTTTTACATGATGATGATGATGAAGTATTGTGTTCATTATTATTTTTTTATTTTCTTTTTCTTCTTCTTCATATTATGCAATTGTTTGTTTTTGTAGTTTTTATTTTGAAATTTTTTTGCTCTGTCTGTCTGTCTGTCTACCTGCCTGACTTGACTGTCTGTTTGTTTTTGTTATTTTACACACTTTATTTTGTATTTATTTTTATTTTTGAAACTTAAGATTGCTTAAATATTTGAAATTTTTTTTGATGTCATGAAAAACGGATGTAATTTTGATCTAAAAAAAAGAAGTATTGAAATCATGATTACAAATTGTAAAGAAGTCCTCACTTGCTGATGAAATTCTTTTTCAAAACCCTTTTAATTTAAACTTTCTTAAAAGTTTAAGTGGAACTACATATACATACATACATACATACATACATACATACATACATACATACATACATACATACATACATAAATACATACATAAATACATACATACATACTTTGGGCAGAATAGAATTTTTTTGTTCAAATTACTGTTATTTTGAGATTAAACTATAATTCAGGTTTAATCCAGGACTGTACACGTAAGTACGAGTATATATAAGCATAAGTAATCGAAATTTCGAAGATTATGCGCAACAGATATTGAAATGGCAACACCCTGAGTCTTTGAAAGAAATCGAAACCACAACCCCCAGAATGATAGACTAGAATACTACTCACTAGACTACCGGGGAACCCGATGCATTAAAAAAGTATGTATATATTGTTTTAGGTTGTTGTTGCTTTTTCCCTTTAAAATATATTTATGTATTTAAATAATGGTTTTTTTTTTAATAATGCTTGTTTAACCGATTAAGTTTTTCGGTCGAAAAAAATAATAATATTTATTCGAACAAATTTTATATACCAAAAATTTTTAATTTTTTTAATATCATTTCTTCAACGTTAATTTTAATTTGTAAAATTTTTAATTAAATAAATTTTTTTATTCGAGTAATAATTATCCGAATAAATTATTTATTCGAATAATATGGTTTTGGTTTTTTAAGTTTTATTTCTTTAATAAAGTTTTTTATTTGTGGATTATTTATCTGAATAAGTTTTTTTTTATTCAAGTAATATTTATACAAATAGGTTTTATATATTCGAAGTTTTTTATTCGAATAATATTGTTTTTTTGATGTTTGTTTATGACCAACTATGATTGTTATTGTGTTGGAGTAGGCAATTTGTGGTGAGTTTTTTATTTTAATTTGATTAAAATAAAAAAGTTACATAACTCATCGTTTTCCTCAACGTTTCGTCGGCTTTTTTCCGACGTCTTCAGAATTTTTATTGATGATTCTGACGACAAATTACAAAAATATAACATTTTTGTAATATGTCGTCAGAATCATCAATAAAAATTCTCCTAAAGACATCGAAAAAAAGCCGATGAAACGTCGTGGAAAAAGATGAAATAACTTGTTTTATTTGCATCAAATTAAAATAAAAAACTGACCATAATTAATAGCCTATTCCAACACAATATTGTTTTTATTTTTTAAGTATTATCTCTTTAATAAAGTTTTTTACTCAACCAGTATTTTCTGAGTAATTTTTTAATTTTATTAAAATATTTATCCGAATAGGTTTTTTATATTCGAATAATATGTTTTGCTAACAAAATGTTATTTTCGAATAAAGTTTTGTTTTTCAAAAATTGTTTATTACTCAAATTATCTTTATCCCTATAATTTTGTTATTCGAATAAAATATTTTTTAAATAATGTTTTTTATTCGAACAATAGGTTTTATATTTCAATAATATTTATTTATCTTATAAATATTTTTCAACTATGTTTTTTGTTTATTAAATAATGTTTTTTTTTTATAAAAATAAATTCGAACAATATTTATTTAAATGAATTTTTTATGCGAATGATTCTGTTTAAATAAGGTTTTTTATTCGAACAATATCTCTTCTTCTATGTTTTTATTCAAAGTAAAGTATTGCCGAATATTTTTTTTGTTTTTTATTCAAATAGTTTTTGTCTGAATAAGTTGCCATAAATGTAAGTATGTGTTTATATTATTTAAAGGTTTTAATGCAAATAATTTCAGTCCGAATAATTTTTTTATTCGAATAAAATAGAACCGAATAATTTTTTTGTTCGAATAAAATACAGACGAATAAATTTTCGTTTAAATATTATATATTTTTAGGAAAAGTTTTCCGAATAAGGTTTCTTTATTCGAAAATAGAACAAAATAGCAGAAAATAGCTAAAATCGCACTACTCTTACACAAAAAATAAATAATATAATTTTGTTTGCACCTAACTTCACTATCTAACGCTCTGTCAAAATTGGATTTTTCAATTGCCAACTGCTTTGACGCCTCTATTTAGGTTTGCTTGTATGTACATGAGAATTTTTGTATGTACATGAGAATTTTTTACCCCTTAAGGTTTAGCAGTAAGAGTTTTGTAAATTTTATACTCGATAATTTGTTTAATTTTTTTATGTTTCCAAATATTTTTTTTCATATTCATATTATTCATATGTTTTTTGTGCAAACAATATTAATACGAATACAAAATAATAAAATTTTTATTCGAATAAAATATATCCCAATAATTTTTTTTATCGAATTAAATATAGCAGCATTAATTTTTGTTCAAATATTATATTTTGTTTTGGACTTATTTTTACGAATAAACTTTATATTCGAATAATATTTTTTTGTATACATTTTTATCGAGAAATATTGGTTCGAATGTTTTATTTAAATAATATATTTTATTTTTAAAAAATATTTTCTTAAATAATGAGTTTTATTTTTTATTTGAATAATATTTATTCGAATAATTTTTTTTCGAATATTTTTATTCGAAAAATAATATGAATTTTTAGAATAGATATTTAATAATAATAATAATAATAATAATAATAATAATAATAATAATAATAATAATAATAAAATATAAACAACAATAATAAAAAATACTATATAAAAGGTGCAGCCTTTCAACCATTTTCGACAGGAATTAAATTACTTTGTCAGATCTGGTAACTCGATTTTCATTTGTTATCAGTTTGGTTTGATATTTTAATATGAATAGGTTAAAACTAAAACAACGAATTATCTAAAAAAAAATCTTGGTTCAGTTTGCAGACGTTTTATCGTAATATTCAATTCAGACAAAAATAATCGTTGCTTAGTGGGTTTAATGTGCCGTTGGAATCATTGGAGGTATTTATTATTAGCAATTGATTTAAAAGTTGATAAATTAAATATATGTATTTGTTAACGTTTACCTAGAAAAAAAAAATTTTGTATTTATCAATATAATTTGTTTTGTTATTTGCTTTGTTTGTGACAAAAGTTGCTGAGAGAAGGATAAATGCAGCACTGCTGTGTGTCACTTTTATTACTTCTTTTACAAGAAAATAAGAAGAAAGAATTACGAGTAAGTTCTAAAAAGGGTCTATCAGTATGGGATTGTGTGTTCGATTTCCACACAAGACCAGAACTATAGTTAGATATAATCGGAATATGTTAGTCACAGGTCAAAGAAGACGATACTAAAGCGTCTGTGCTAAATTAAATAAAAATTTTTAAATCAGGCAGTTGAAGTCGAGACCGCAAAAATATCGAAAATTACCCAACAAAAGAAATTTTTGTAAAACGGTGGTGGAAAAACAAAAAAAAAAAAAAATTTCTGTCTTGTCCCCTAGTGCACGTCTTTAATTACTTGTGTAGCCCTTTTGTCATTTTCAATCATCTTTCGTCATTGTCATCATCATAATCATCCCACGTTTATGTTAATTAATTGACCATTGTTTTAATAACTTTTATATTTTTATGTTAATTTTCGTTTTGATTTTGCTTTTAATTTAAGTCACTTTTCTGTTTTGCGCTAATTTTTCGTCTCTATTTTGGTTTACTGTCCGGTTGACCAATATTTTTTTTTATTATTTTTATTATTATTGTTGCAAAAAAAAAGATATTATTATTTTATACAATTAAGCCAACTCAAGTTCATTTTATATGTTAATGTGTGTTTTTAAGTTTTCGGTTTCTGGTTTAGTTTTTTATTTCTTTCTGGATATTTTCACTTTTTGCTGTTTCTTTTCGTTGCATTAATTTCATTCGGTTTATTTTTTTTTATACAAAAACAAAAGAAAATTTTTTACCATTTTTGAAATGGGTTCATATAAAATCAGGTTTACAAATTGTTTGGGCATTTTTTCTACTCCCTATTAAAAGTTGTATAACTGGTGTTCGACGTACAAATATTAGGAAGATAGGAACTAGGAAAAAATTTTGCCAGTTTTAAATTGGGTTCATAATAAATCAGGTTTAAGTTTTTTTTTAGTATTTTTCCTCTCCCTATTAAACGTTGTATAACGAGTGTCCGGAATGCAATTTATTATAAAATCAAATTTTTTTTTACATTTTTTTTACTCCCTATTAAACGTTATATAAGGGGTGTCCGGCTTACAGCTATTAGGAAATTAGGAATAATTTTGCCCCTTTTAAAATGGGTTCATATAATATCAGGTTTAAGAAATTGCGTAAGATTAACTGAACTTATTTTTTGGGTTCATTAAGGCGGCATTCCCACAGTAGCTTCTCCTGTCATTCAGTGAAATTATCTAAGACAGATTTATCATGCATACAGCTCGAACGATATTAGCCTTAAAGTTGTGCAGTATTTCACGATTATACGCATAGTTTAAGGGCACCTCATTCATTGCACAAAAAGTTTAAAGGGATTAAAGCGCAGCTCCGCCACTAACACGATTACTGAAATAATTATACAAAAGAGCGATTGTATGATAAGTTACGTGACATATGACATATTGTTCATTTCAAGCTATAAAAAGTACTATTTCCAGCAGTATTTAAATAAATAGGCCAATGATGCCACCACTCCATAATAACACACTAATTTCTTATTCTCAAAATAATGACGAGAAAGTTGTTGACAGACCCGCCATGATAAAAATACGGCTCGTTTAAAAAGATGAATTTTCGGCAAAATTGGATGTCCCACCATCGTCCTTACAATATATGTATGTTCATCAAATTTTAAGATTCTTTCATAGTACTTCAGATATGTTTTATATATTTACTTTATATAAAGGCACCCATACGTGGGTAATTACTCAGGAATATAGGCTTTATATATAAATTCTAATATTTATATAAAATTCTAAACTTATTGTAGAGTTCTGAAAATAGTGTTTCAAATATCCCGCTTTCCAAAATAAAAGGCGCTGTCAAGTTTGCACTACCTTTAAATCGTTAAAACTGCTTACTTTCACTACTTTTTTTTATTTTCTCTTGGAAATGCTATATTTTTGGGGAAAAAGATTATCCTATATTTGAAACGAGATACTAAAGTATCTCCCCACAAAACTTTATTAAAATTCATCTAGTAGTTTTTACGTGATGTAAACACAGACAGAAATAAAAAAATTCTAAACTAGAAACAAAGTTTTCAAAAAATATTTTATGTACAGAAATGATAGATAGATAAATAGGTGAAATTGTTGTAATTTTCACAACAATATTAGTCAAATCAAACAAATAGATTATATGATTTTAGAGAGAAAAAAAAACTGTAAAGTAGTCCCTCTACAACTACCACCACCATTCAATGTGGCATGATGTAATTACAAAATATCGGTGTAATGCATAACTGTCAGTCACATATTCATAAAATTAACCAATTTATGAAAAACAAGTAAGAGTGCTTTATTCGGCCATGCCGAATCTTATATGCCCTTCACCATAGTAATGCTAGATCTTGGGTTTCCCTCTAATTTTTCTTTGATATTTTTTTTTTCAAAATTTTTAGTAGATTTTTTTTAATTTTTTTTTTTATAAATATTTTTTTTAATTTTTTTCAAAATATTTAAAAAAATTTTTGAAACTTTTTTTAAAAATTTTTTTGAACATTTAAAATTTTTTTTTTATTTTTAGAAAATTCCTTTATGAACTTCCTGCAATTTATATTGCGTTGAATGGTCAGACTAAAGCAAACAAATCCTTAAAAAAATCCTCACATTAACCCCCCTATTGGGCCTATTATTAGTGAAATCAAAAAAATAGATTATATGATTTTAGAGAAAAAAAAAAAAAAAAAAAAAAACTGTAAAGCAGTCCCTCTACAACTACTACCACCATTCAATGTGGCATGGTGTAATTACAAATATCGGTATTAGGCATAACTGTCAGTCACATATTCATAAAATTAACCAAGTAAGAGTGCTTTATTCGGCCATGCCGAATCTTATATACCCTTCACTTTAGTAATGCTAGATATTGGGTTTTGATATTTTTTTTGTAATTTTTTTTAAAATAATCACCCCTATCGCGAATAATTATTCCCATGAAAAAACTCCCAAATTTTTCTATCGTAAATGATTCCAATAACAATTTACTTGTATTTTACGGTAGAAATCATTCACAATAGAAATTTAGGGAGTTTTTTTTCATGGGAATAACTATTCGCGATAGGGGTGAATATGTTTTTTTTTTTAAATTTTGGTAAATTTTTTTAAATTTTTTTGTAAATATTTTTTTAAATTTTTTTTCAAAATATTTTGAAACTATTTTTAAAAATTTTTTTGAACATTTAAATTTTTTTTTTTATTTTTAGAAACTTCCTTTAGGAACTTCCTGCAATTTATACTGCGTTGAATGGTCAGACTAAAGCAAACAAATCCTTAAAAAAAAAAAAATTCCTCACATTGTTCCCCTTAATGGGCCTATTGACTGCTTCTGGTTGCCAGTGGCCACCATGTGTTCTATTGGCTGCCCCTATATGTATTGTTTTCTATAAAGGCTTTTAATACAAATCAAAACAATAAAACTTTCCCAACCTAAAAAACTAAACACAAAAATCGGCTCTCGTAGGCGGTTAATGATGCCCTGAGATCTGTATGCACTCTTTGCGATCTACCTGTCGCGGTCTTATATTTACTTAACAAAAAAAAAAGGCAAAAGTTAATCATTAAAACCTAAAAGAAATGAAAAAAACCGTGATAAAGTGTGGGTAGGCGTGGTTTTTTGCCCGCAGCCTCCAAAGGAATGATTTAATGTTTCTGAATTACAATCCCAAAATTTTCGAAACTATGCCTGGCAGCCTCCAAAGGAATGATTTAATGTTTCTGAATTACAATCCCAAAATTTTCGAAACTATGCCTAGCAGATTGGTGGGCTTAAATCTTTTGTATCTCGCCTGGTGCCTTGGCAAACGACATTACTACCCGAACACTTATATATACTCTTTCCACCTGGGGTGAAGGGTATAAAAAGGCATTTCTGTAGAAAAAAATATTTAATATTTTAATGCCAAAAATAACATTAAAGTCAAAAACTAATATACTAATTTCAAATTTACATTTAACGTTCTCAAAAAGATATTTTTCACAGTTAATTGAAATAATTTTTTCTTTTGGTTTCTTAGAACTTTTCGTTAAGACAACGAACATTTTAGTCATAACGATTATTTAGTTCGTTAGAACAAAGTATGTGTTTGCTGTAATTTATTTTATTTTAATAATTATTTTTCCTTAGAAAATAATATAATTGTTCGCAATTAAATAAGCAGATATGCCTATTGAAGTCTTCTGCTAGTTTGGAATGAACTTGAAAGCAAATACTTAACATTAGATAAAAAAATAAAAAGACACAATTTCAAAAATTAATTTTTTTCACATGTCTTTATCAGAATCATATTTTTTTAAATTTATCTTTTCGTTTAAAATTTTACTTTTTTTTTTTAAATTTAAGACTTTTAGTATTTGGATTTTAGACTTTCATATTTTCATAATTTCTTACTTTATTATTTTATTTCCATATAAAACATCTTTAATAAAATAATTATTTTCTTTAATTTAAATTATGCATATTTTTTTCGTTTAATTTTAGTTAAACCCGCTCGCTCGTTTTTTTTTTATTAATTTAACTTCATTATTAAATCGTACTTTTTTTTAGTGACTTCAAACTTTATATCGAAGCGCGTCCGTTAACTTAAATTCGCCGTCTTGTCGCCCCGATCAATTGAAAAGAACTGAAAATGTTTCAAGTAACAAGAAAATACTTGCCGAGAGACAAACAACAAACAAAATCAAAAGTGTTTTAAATTTTTTTTTAAAATTCCATTGTTTAAAAAAGAAACAACAAAAAAAATATTTTTTACTACTAAACAACCTAGCGCTTGTCTGCAAATCTTATAAAAGTGGTTTGAAAGCAACTGCAGTTTGGTTTTAAAACCCAGTTTGAGAGCAGCTTGTTTGATTTGAACTTGAAGACACACAACGCAGAAGAAAGTGATCGAGAAGATAAATGAAAACAAAGAGAAACACACGCCAGCCATGGCGAATACTTATAATTGGAGTTAAAGATAAAAATATAAGAAATAACACGACATTAAACGTGATACAAATGCAACTAATGCTATGAGGAAACACTTAAGTCGAACTGAAGGTACCCTTTTCAAAAATAATAGTCGAATAGTAATCCAAATTTTCTAAAGCAATTTTATTGAACTAAAATTTAGTTAAATGCATTTTTTGTATAAAAGGTACTATTCATAAAAGGTTTTTTTTTACAAATGGTAGTTTTTAAAAAGGTACTATTAATATTAATTACTATTTATTAAATACACTTTCTATACACGTTTTTTTATAAGAGGTACGTTTTATACAATGCACTTGTTCGGAACAAGGGTTTTTAGAAAAGGTTCTCTTTTAAAAGGGTACCTTTTTAAAAAAAGGTACTATTTATAGAAGGGTTTCTACAAGAAGTATTTTTATAAAAGGTACTATTTATAAAAAATACTATTTACAAAATAAACTTTTTATAAACGGTTCTTTTTAAAAAAAGGTACTTTAAATAAGAGTTAGTTTTTATAAGAGGTACTTTTTAGAAGATATAATTTTTAAACAATGCACTTGTTTGGCACAAGCGTTTTTTTTTATAAAAGGTACGTTTTATAATCGGTTTTCCTTTAAAAGGGTTTTTTTTAAAAAAGGTACTATTTTTAAAATGATATTTTTTAAAAGGTAATCTTTATAAAAAATACTATTTACAAAATTTACTTTTTATACACGGTTCTGTTTTATAAAAGTTACTTTTTAAAGGAGGTATTTTTTATAAGAGATGCTTTTTATATAAGGTACTTTTTATAATCGGTTATTGTTATAAAAAGTTCTTTTTTTAAAATTCTGCTTTTTTTTAAATATACTATTTATAGAAGATTATTTTTACTTAAGGTATTTTTATAAAAGGTACTATTAATAAATATACCATTTCCAAATACAATTTTTAATAAACGGTTCTTTTTATAAAAGCTACTTTTTATAGCAGATACTTTTTATAAGTGTACTTTTTATAAGTGTACTTTTTAGAAGAGTTATTTTTTATACAATGCACTTGTTTGTCACAATGGTTTTTTTGTATAAAAGTACCTTTTATAATCAATTATTTTGATAAAAGGTTATCTTTATTAAGATATAATTTTATTACCAGGTTCTTTTCATAAAATATTAAATTTTTTTTTTTTTTGTAACAATACACACTTAAGAATACTGTATTGAAGGTGCTTATTCTAAAAACTAGTTTTTATAAAAAGTACTCTTCAAAAGGCACTTTCAATTAAAGAATCTTTTTAGTACCTTTCACAGTATAGTCAAAAAGGCAGTTACCATAAAAGTTACTTTTTGTTAAAAATAAGTTTTATAAAAATATTTTTTTAAAGTAGTATTTTTTGGAAAAGGTACTTTTTAAAAAGCGTTTTTTAAAATAGTTTCTGTGAAAGGTAGTTTTTTATAGGTATTTTATAGGCAGTATTTTCAATCAAACATATTTTTATGTTGGCATTTTTACTAAAATATAATTTAAATATAAGGCAATTTTCGCAAAAAGTACTTTTTAGAAAAGGGTAATTTAACAGGTATTTTTATTAACAATGGAACATTTTATAGAATAAAGTTTTTTAAAAGATACCTTTTATAAAGAACTTTCTAGATTACAATTTCTTCTCTTAAAATGTACCTTTTTATAAAATATACTTTTAACGGGAATACTTTTTCTAAAATAAAAGTTTTCTTAAACATATTTTTGATAAAATGTACTCGTTTTTAATAAGGTACTATTTAAGAAAGTTATTTTTTTATAAAGTATTTATTATACAATGTACTTTTTGTAAAGTATTTTTTACATAAAATCATTTTTATACATTGTCTTTTTATATAAAGTACTTCTTACATAAAGTATTTTTAAAAAGCTACTTTTTGTGAAATGTACTTTCTGAAAAAACATACTGAAGATCTGATTAGAAATTTCTTTTGTTAAGGGGTTTTTCTGTAAAAGAATTTTTTTGCATGAAAAGCTTTTTTTAAATGTTACTTTTTGTAGAAGATACTTTTTGTAAAAGGTACATTTTGTAAAAGGTACTTTTCTATAGAAATGATTTTTATAAAATATAATTTTAACGGGAATACTTTTTCTAAAATACACTTTTTCCAAAATATATTTTGTACATATTGTACTCGTTTTAAGGTAACGTTTTGAGGTACTATTTAAAAAGTTACTTTTTTTTATAAAGTAATTTTTTGTTCAATGTACTTTTTATATAAAGTACTTCTTACATAAAATATTCTTTATACAAAGTACATTTTATACAATGTACATTTCAGATAAAGTACTTCTTATATAAAGTACTTTTAAAAACTACTTTTTGTGAAATGTACTTTCTGAGAAAACATACTTTTTACTAAAGAACCTAGTTGTAGAAAGTACATTTTGTATAAGGTACTTTTTGCAAAAGCTACTTTTTGTGGATGATACTTTTTTTAAAAGTTAAAATTTTCAAAAGGTACTTTTTGTAAAAGATGCAAAATATACTTTTTGTAAAAGGTACTTTTTATGTAGGCTCTTTTAATATAATATTCTTATTTAATGAAAATTGCTTTTATAAATATAAACTTTTATGAAAAATACTAACTAAGAAAATACTTTTTGGAATATGTACTTTTTATAAAAGATACTTGTTGGCAAAGGCAAGCCTTAAAATACTTTTTTAAAATATACTTTTGTAAATTTTCTTTTTAAAAGTTGTCCTTATTGTGATTATTTAAAAACCTCTCTTAGTGCATTAACAATTGTTCTAATCTCTCGAAAGTTTTGTGATGATTTATTATAAATTCCAGAAAGTTGTTTTAGTTTAAATAAATTTCCAATTAACCCAAGCACTTGTTTGTAGCTTCTCCTCAAAAATAGTTAAATTAATTTCTGCAAAATAAAACATTAAGCAATTGAAGAATAAAAAGAGAAATAAAATGATTTGTAATCAACTTAAGTGAAATAAATTAAATTAAAATCTTCATTAAATACCAACAACAAAAAGATAAACCAAAAAGAATTAACTAGAAATTAACATAAACCAGTGATAAAGCTGAAACAAAAGATTTTACAATTTAATAACGACTGCCTCCTAAAAGTATGCAAAGCATTTAATTTAATTTAAATCGTTGAAATGTGGTGAGAAAAAATTATAATAAAGAGAAAATTAAATTTAATTTCAGCACAGCCACACACATTAACAGTTTTCATGGCTAATTAAATAAAAAAAAATAAAAACTAAAGAATTCATTTATGATCATGAATAATAAATAAAAATATTCCATTAAAATACTTTTACTTTTACTTGTACTTTTGCATTATTATTGGATTTTTTCCCTTCTTACATTAATATATTTTTATTTTTATTGTTTTTTTTTTATTTTTGGATGTTAGTGTTTCCTTCATTGTGTAATCTTTTTCTGTATTAAGAAATACAATTTTGCAAGCAATTTTGTTTGTGCTTGTGTCAGCTATACTATTAAATTTAATAGGCCTAAGGATGCCGCCTAAAGGGTATGTTTATACTCATTTCAAATTTATTTATTTTATGAAGATTTTGGTTCTTCCATAAGAAACTTAAAAAAAAAATAATATGAAAGGAGGACGTTTTTGAAATATCGTTAACAATTATTTAATGTTAAATAAATAAGTTATGATTTAAAAAAGCTTTAATCAATTTTAGAAGAAAACGATTTTGTATAAACAAGCATTTGAAAAAATTTACAATGAGCTATAATTCGTGGTTTCTAGGTTTGGTAAAATCTAAAAATAATATTATACAATGAAATATATTTTCCTTTATGATTTTTTTAAGAAAATGATTTAGTATAAGATTTGTTAAAAATGGCTTTTTTTAAACTTCTTCAAAAAAACAAAATTTTATAGATTTTAAAGTTTTTTTTATAGGAATGAGTTTTTGTTTATAATAATAAAAAGCGTTTAAATATATGGTTGGATTCAAGTAGAGGTTTTTTTGAAACTACCTTTAAAGAAACGACGCCTTAAAAGCTAAATTTCGAAATTGCTTTGAGAGTAGTAGACTGGAACAAGACTTATCAGTAAATTAAAAAAAAGAACATTTTTTAAGTGAAAAATTTTTTGAGCAGATTTTTTAATAAAATAAGCATTTATGAATGTAAAAAATTGATGTGTTGAATAACTAAAATATTAAGAAACTTTTCTAGAAAAAGCTTAAAATATCATTGTTATTCAAAAGTGAGCAATGAAATTATAATGGGCTGAAGAATCGGAAAAAGGCTGTCTTTTCGAAAGAAAATATTAAGCAAAGCGGTTTTTAAGAAACGAATTTAAAAAAAATTTAAATGAAAAAAAAAAATTTCATTTTAAAAGCTTTTAAATAGCTTTCGCCGTTTTCATAATAAAATTTATGCTTTTTAGGAAAATATTAAAAAATTATTATTTTGAAAAAGCTCAAACACTGATGAAAAAAATAATAAAAAAAGAAATAAACATTAAAAAAAAACATTAAAAAAAACTCAGAAGCTTTTTTGTAAAAATTATCATCAAAGGTTTTTGAGCTTTAAGCCTGGTATCTGTTCAGTTTTTCATGCCGAATGCTGACAAACTACATACATAAAAAAATTGTATGAAAAAGTCATCATTAAATGTTGCAGAAGTAATAATCGGTTTTTACTGTGAGAAAACGTTGAAATGTTTCTGGCAACATTTTACCAAAGCTGTGAAATAAAGCAAATGGTCATTATTTCATGTGGAATTTTTGTGGAAAATTTTGTAAAACAATGAGGTATATTTAAAAGCAATAAAATCGTAAAATTCTTTCAAATCGCGAGATAGACACCACATTGTTAATGTTAAATTTTCCTTGTGAAAAATTTAATGTTGCTCAACATTTTTCATAAATTCGAACAGAGTACTAGGCTTAAAAAGAAACTTTAAATAAACTAATTAGGAAAAAAATAGGTAGTGTAAGAAGAAAAAAAAAATATTTTGTAGTGCCTTCTAACTTGAAAGCTGCTGATGTGTTTCTCTAAGTATAAAGTTTTTAGTTTTGGCGCAGAAATTGCAAAACCCCAAACAATTTTTTTTTGAATAAAAAAAAAAAAACTGTACATAAACAGAGCTTAGTGTTTTTAAAAAAATTTAAATGAAAACTTTATGAGTAAGTCCTCAATATGACGTGTAAAAATTTAAATATCAATAAAAGTTTAATACAAATATTTTTAAAAAGAAGCTTTTAAGCTTCTTTATTTAAAAGCTTGGACTTTGAAATAATTAAGAATAAAATTTGTGAAAAGAAAACATAATTGAAAAATATTTTTTAGGAAAAAATATTTAAAAGTTAAAAGCTTTTCGTAAAGACCCTTCAAAAAGCTTTTAAGATTTAGAGATATTTTGAATAAATAACTTGGAAAAAAATCATAAAATTGTTTAAAAGAAAGCAGAACAGCTTCTGTACTTTATATATGTAAATTATAAATTAAAAGCTTTTACTTTATTTCAATAAATTCTTTATGGAAGAGCTTTTTACCAAAAAATTTTAAAATACTTCAGAAGTTCTGAGCGGAGGCTTTAAAAATGAAACTTCAAAAAAAAGTACTCAAGACAAATTTTTAAAAAATCCTAACAAAAACTTTTTTTATATTTTAAAAATTAAAGCTTTTTACTGGCTATAATTTTAAAAGAAAAATTATTTCTTAAATGGACTTAAAGAAATATTTTTTAAATTATTTATTTTAAGTCACGCATGATTCCTTTGTAAATTTATTAAATAAATATTTTATGATTATAAAATATTTATTTCCAAAAAATGTAATAATCGAAATTGATTATTATGGGGAAAGCCTATCCAGATAGCTATTTCGCTAGTACTCAACTAGCTCATCAGTAAAGAGCTTTTTAATTAAAAAAAGTTAAGAACAAAAAGCTCCCACTACGATTGTTAAGAAATTATGTATACTTTATACTTTTGTTTTAAAAAACGTTTTAAACAATTTCAAACTGGCAAATATATCTAAAGATATTATAGATGTTATAACGATTTTATTAATCTTGTATTTAATAACATTTTGCTCTGGGCGCATCATAAAGACATTTCATTTAACAAAAAAATAAAAAAAAACTTACAAAAACTCGAAGATATAATAGAATTACTATTATGCATTTAGATTCAAATCAAAATATTCAAATCACACTATTCGCCTTATTCTCATGACAAAATTCTTGTGACATTCTTTGGTGTTTTTTATCCCGCCCCCAAAGCAGCGCTTGGGGTTCTGGGATTTTTATGGATTATGATGATTGTTTGACCTTTTTTCTTCCATTGTTCTTTTAGTTTTGTGGGTGACATTTTAAGCGGAAGTATCAAATTGTGGTCATTTAAATGAATTTTTATGTTAAAGAAATGGATAAACATTTAATGTATTCGCTTTTTTTCTTCTCTTTTTTAGAACTTTTTATTTTTTATTAGCTTTTAGCATAGATGAGTGAAGTACAAAATTTTATGCTAAAATAATATTGTGTTCATTTGTGCATCCTAGCGCCCTTGTGTATTCTTCTTTAACACCAATTTTTAATATTCCTATGGCGGTAATGATGGTGTTGGTGATGATGATGAGGAGAATGCTGGTATATATTCCCCGCTAATGCAGTAATGGTGTAAGGAAATCATTAAATGCATTTAAGCTGAAAATGCTATTGTTGGTACTTTGTCATTTTCTCAATTTCCAATGCATTTCTTTTTTACGCAGCTTAAGTAGCTTTTGAAGCTTAAATAGGGATATTAATATTGATTTTCTTTTAACACACAATTAGGTGTTTAACGAGAATAAAAAGAGGGTGTACAGGAAGTTATACAGGGTGATAGCTTAATGATAATTTTTTAAGAAGCGCAAATGCCGATGGAGCACTTGAGTAGAAGAAAAGTAGTCGAAAGTCTGCATCAGACACTCATTGCGAAAGATGTCGAGTACGACATCTGCCTTTTTAGTGATGGTTCTCTCTTGAATGGTAAAGCAAGAGCAGGTGTATACTCAACAGAGCTGAACATGTCCTGTAGCCTGCGTTTGGGGGAATAAGTCTTCCTTTATCAGATAGAATTGCTTGAGCTGCTGCATGCTTTAGTTCACCTTGTGGAATGTCGGGTGCATGAAAGAAAGATTCTCATTGCACTTCACTACCAGTCGGTTATAAAAAGCATGAGGCAAGTGAACGTGTTATCCAATTTAGTGCTGGAATGTGTTTTAGGACTTAGCAGATTTGACTCGATTAATGAGCCAACGAAGGAGCAGACCAACTAGCAAAAGGGGGATCTGATGTGAATTTCTGTGGACCAGAAGCCAGAGTATCACTGGTATATGGCCCAATGTGCCATTTACAATGGATCTAAGATCATCCATTGTATAAGCTTCGCACGCAACCTTAAAAGTTGGAGGAGGGTTTCTACATGTAGTCAGGCTCAAATGGTGCTCAAAAAGACCCTTGGCAGGAAGCCCAGTAAGTTCCTCAGATATAATAGAAATACCTTTAGCTGGACAACTGCGTTAGTGACAGGTCATAGAAACTTCAAGTATCATCTAGCCAAGATGAAAATTGAAGACTATGATACTTGCAGACTGTACCTGGAAGAGGCTGAGATTGTAGTGCATTTTATGTGTGAATATCGAGCACTGGCTAGCATAACGCTTAGGACCACGGGCGGCAAAATATGAGCACCAAATATACAAAGTTTCATCAACGGAGGCTACTGTTAACCTATATGACCTTGAAGGATTCCTAAGTAATTTGCAGTCCTTGTGCAATCACTCTGTAGTCATAGAAGCTTCAAAATCGCACAAGTTGCCTCGATAGACCATCTAAGTTTGCTTTACAGCAACTTAGAGAGACACCAAGTAGAATATATGTATATCTCTCGGTACTAAAGGCGAATTTCAAAATTTCATCTATATTTATATTATCGAGCACCCTTGCTTTCGTGGTCACCAAAAGAGTTTAGAGATGTCCAGCATAATCGAAGTAGTACGGGTAACGGTGCAGAAGTAGTGCGTGTGACGTGTATCCACGAAATAAAGACTATATCTCAACTTATAAAAGTGCTTGAAATTGGGACATACAACAGCTCGTAGCCCATATTCCTTAAATCATATTTATGCCCTAATGATATAGTTATCTCCTTTAATAAAATCAATTTTATGTTTGGAGATATTTTGTTTTCAATTGAAATTTGTTTACTTTAAAAAAAAACACCCTTTAAAAAAATAGTGTAACATTAATAAGGGTTCAGTTAGGTTTCATCAAACTGTAAGAAAAATGTCATATCAATTCACAAGAGTTTTCTTTATTTTGTTTTGTTAAAGAAAACAGGCAGCCATTTCTAATGTAAGAAAATACGTGGGGCGCATTCTTGTATATTCTTAAATTAACCTGACATTCAATAATAGCTCGCAGCGAAATATTTATAACAATTTACATAAAACAGCCCACACTTTTTGTTAGAGTAGTTGTTGCTTTGGGCAATCGTTTTATTTTCATTTAAATTTTATTTAAAAAAATCTAATTATGGTGATTTTGGGGACCATATTTTGTTTCTGAATATTTTTAATTTTTAAGATTATTAAAGCATGATTATTATTTTATTTTAACTATTCATAATTTTATTATGAAATAAAATAACAAGGTAAAGAAATTTAAGTATGCAGCATCAGGCGTTCAAAATGCCACCAATAAAAAAAGTTAAAATCTTATTAGTTTAAACTTTTCAAACTTCGGCAAAAAGCTTTTATGATAAAAAAACCTTTTTCAACCATAAAGCTTTTTTCATTCCAAAAGCCTTTTTTAATCAAAAAAGCTTTTTCCTTAAAAAGATATTTTTTTAAAGCTTGTTCTTTAAAAAGCTTTTTTCATTAAAGCTTTCATCTAACAAAGAAATGCATTCTCAACTCGAATAAAATCTTCTTCATTACAAAAGCTTTTTTAAATATTTTTATTTCCGTGGTGTGTAAAAATTAAATTTTCCCAATATTTCTTTAATATTATCACCTAATTTGTAGTTTAATTAATTCTTTCTTAGAGAGAATAAAAACGAACTTAAGCTTGATTATAACAATTTTATTGTATGTAATACATAAACAATTCGACTAATAATAATTAAAATTTTCAAACTTTTTATTTTTATCAAAAGCTTCTTTTAATTGAAGCCTTTTTTATTAGAAAAATCTTTTAAAAGAATCCTTTTTCATTAAAAACCTTTTTATCAAAAAAGCTTTTTATCAAAAACCTTTTTTTTTTCATCAAAAAACTTTTCACTAAATAAAATCATCTTCATTACAGAAGCTTTTCTAAATTATTTTTACTAAAAAAAGTTTCCTTCCATAAAAGGTTTTTTATATTATAAAAATCTAGTTACAACTTATTTAAATATTAAAATAATAAAACAGCTTTATTCCAAAAGTATAATTTTCCAAAAAAAGTTTTTACAAAAATAATTTTTAATACTTAAAATTTATTATTGGTTAAGCTATTTATCAACACACAAATAAATTAAAAAGCTTGTTTCCATTAAAGCTAAAATCAGATTTTTAGCTTAAATAAAATCTTGTCTATTACAAAAACTTTTTAAAAATTTTTTTACTAAAAGAAGCTTTTTATATTAAAATATTTTTTGAATTAGAAAAATCTATTAACTTTATTTTTTTTTAATTTAAACGATAAAAAAAACTCATTTTAAAAATATAATTTTCCAAAATATCTTTAGCTAAATCAATTTTTAATATTTAAAATTTATTATTGTTTATTTATTAACATACAAGCAAATCAAAAGGATCATTTTCATTAAATCTTTCATCAATCTTGTTCAAAAGCTTTTTTTTTTAATATTTTTACTAAAAAGGCTTCTTTTGTAATTGATTTTTATATAGAAAAATCTATATACAAATTTTTTAAAAATTTAAAAATAAAAGACATTTATTCCAAAAATTTTATTTTCCAAAAACGCTTTCAGCAGAATAATTTTTAATGTGTAAAATTTATTATTGGTTAAACTATTTGTTAAGACACAAAAAGCTTATTTCCATTGATTCTTTCATTAAAAAACCATGTGCATTAAAATCAGATTTTAAGCTTCAATAATACCTTGTCTATTAAAAAAGCTTTTTAACCCCCATGTTTATAAAAAATAAAACTTATTTGAAATGTATTTTAAAATAACTTTTGTTTGAAAAATTGGTTCTAATTTTATTTTTTACAAATATGGGGGTAAATATTTTACAAAAAAAGCTTTTTTTTATTAAAATATTTTTTTCAATTAGAAAAATCTATTAATTTTTTTATTGTTAAACGATAAAAAAAACTTTTATAGCAAAAATTTAAATTTTCCGAAAAAAAGCTTTGAATAAAACAATTTTTAATATTTAAAATGTATTAGCTGTTGAGTTATTTATTAACACACAAATAAATCAAAAAGCTTTTTTCCATTAAAACTTTCATCCAAAAAATGTTTTTCATTACAAAACTTTTTCTTTCTTTCATTAAAAGGATTTTTATATTAGAAAAAACTATTTACAAATTTTTTAAAATTTTTAAAAATAAAAGAGCTTTATTTCAAAAATTTAATTTTCCAAAGAAAAGCTAAAACAATTTTTAATATATAAAATTTATAATTGTTTGAACTATTTACTAACATACAAATGAATGGTTATAGTCGAGCTTAAGTTCATTTATTTTCTCTAACTGGACAAATCGCAATACAACAAATTAAGTCAGCACTTTTAAAGAAAAAAATGGCAAAATTTGAATTCTTAGACACCAGCAGAATGTAATGCATTTTCTGGAACGCTACATGCATTCTTCACCATTCATCCAATATTAGATATATTGGGTAGTGTTTAGGAATCATCATCGAAACAACCCATTAAATTCAGATAATAAAATACGAGAAATTGTATTCGAACCATCAGTCGTTAGTTTGTTGCAACGAAGTCATCAACTACTTAATTTTTTGGAACACACAGACTTTAAGAAGCTTTTTCCCAATTTTTTGTTGCTTGTTCGTCAATTAATACATAAAAAATTGATTAACATTATTTTTTCTGAATCCATGAATGAATTATAAAACCAGAAGATACTGAAAATCTTTAGTTACACTTAGAAGAACCTTTACTCTGTCATAAACTCACATTATGACACATATGTGACATAAAAATCTACTAAATTAAATATTCGCAAACACTTTAAATTTGGCAGACTTCAGGCCAAAAATTGTATTTCGCATACGAAAAATTTGTTTAATTGCCCCATGCCTTCCCTAATTCAATTATTTTTCAGATAATTGAATTATTTTTCTGCTAATTAGAGCACGCCGTTCAACAACTTGTCATCATCGTCATTTTCCGTCCTTGTCCTTGTCCTTTCCTTTCCTTCTGTTCATTAATGGTGTGACGTTAATTTAATGTCTCAATAAATTTAAAATTTGACATTTCCTTAAGTCATGCTGAGTAACAATCTGTTTCCATATTTCATGAACTTTCATTCCCCTTCAAGTTCGTTTTTACACATAAAATAAATGGTGTAGTGTTCAGTGTCTCAAATATGCTTAAGAGTATTCATAAAGTATGTAATTACCTTATATCCAATAATTTGATTAAAGCCATGACATCAACTGAAGAAAAGGAAAAATATAGCAACAAAAAAAAAAACAAATTTCTTAGGGAATAATAAAGTCAACGTTTTGATGTGACCTTGAGATGTGCTGACACATGGGAAGAGTTCATGAATATTCTACTGGGAAACGAAGAAGTACTAATTGTGTATGAGGGGGAGTGGTGTGTGGCACCTTTTTAAAGGAAATTTGTTGTTAAGAATTCGTTAAGAATTTATGTGTATGTGTTTGCCAACAAGGAAGACATGTAAGGAAAATATCAGAAACATATGTATGTAGTAGTTTCTTAGCAACAAAAGGTTATAAGTTTTAATAAATTCTTTAAAAATAGTTATTTTTAAATCAGCTTTTTTTAATCACGCATGATTCATTTGTAAATTTATTAAATAAATATTTTATGAGTATAAAATATTTATTATAAATAATGTATATAACACGATTCCAAATATAATTTTTTGTATATAACAGCATGCGCACGCTGAGTAAATACGATTTTCGTATTTATAATTTTTTTAATTTGTATTTTAATTTTTGTTTTTCAAAAGTCTTTTTGATACATTATGAATGGTATCCAATGGAAACCCTTAATGTAGAAAATTAAAAGAAAAATAAAATAAACTTTTTGAAATCGAAATGGTTACTATGGTTTTTTGTTTTGTTTAGAAATTTAGATTTGGCTTTCTTTATAGACTGATTGAACTTCTCATTTAGTCTATTAAGTTTTAAGCATAAGAATCTGAGTTTTTATTCAGAAAAATTGGGAAAAATCCACTGATGAGCTAGTTGAGTGCTAGCTATCTGGATAGGCATTCCCCATAGTAATCAATTTCGATTCTTATATTTTTTGGAAATAAATATTTTATAATCATAAAATATTTATTTAATAAATTTACAAAGGAATCATGCGTGACTAAAAATAAATAATGTATATAACACGATTCCAAATATAATTTATTGTATGTTTTATTTTTTTTCAAGAATAGATTTTCTTTTATAGTTTACTTTCTTTAAAAAGCACTATGTGCTGCGTTATATTTAAAACGCACTGCTTTTAGAATGGATTTTTTCAAAGTACAAAATTTTTCATTTAAAATTAAATTTTTTTAAAATTGCTGTTTGTTTAAAAATACAATTTTTAAAGATACTTTTTCAAAAAGTACTTTTTAAAAAGGTACTTTTTCAAAAGGTTTACTTTAAAAAGTATTATTTATAAAGTACTAATTTTTATATTATGTATTTACATATATATTTACTAAGAAATATTTTTTGAGAAGGTATCTTTATTAAAAAAATATTAAAAGATAATTTTTGGTTCTTTTGTTAAGAGGCACTTATTTGAAGATGCTTTGTTTCAGGGCTCTTTTAACAAACTCTTTTATTAAAGATACTTTTTTTTATTAAAAATGTACTTTTCTAACGAGGGAAATTTTAAAAGGTATTTTTATTATTAAAAAAGGCCCTTTTAATATTAAAATGGGTCTTTTAATATTAAAAAGATCCTTTTAGTGTCAAAAATATAATTTTTCAAAAAGTTAAATTAAAAAAAAAAGATATTTTCTTTTTTAAGGCTACAAAATTATTAATTTCATACAACGCTGTTTTTGTTCTAGTTTACATGTGTTTTTTTTGCTTTTTTATAGTTTATAAACTTGTTTTAGTACTTTATTACGAATTTTATTTTCTCTATTATTTTCTGCTACCAGCCTTACTGTTTAAGGTTTTATTTTCGTTACTGTCTGCTTCTAAATGTTAAAGTAGTGACGTCAGTTCACTCAGTCAGGGGAAAGTTTATTTACATTTTTGCCTATAAATTTCTTTCGCAAAAACAAAATAATGTTCTCTTTAAAGAGCACTTCATAGAAATTGTAATGGCTCTCTTTTTTTGAAAACATTTTAAGTTAAGAGAATCTATGTTTTGTTTTCTCTTTCAAATAAAACTAACAGCTGTTGTTAAGAATCCTTTGAACATGCATCGACATGATTACTGTTGAAACATATGTTGACTTAAAATTAACTTTCTGTCTTGATGTTGAAAAGAGAGTTTCTTTTATTAGTCAAGAGTGTATTTGTGTCAATACATGTGTTTAATTTGAAGAACTTTAATTCCCATTTATTGACATCACAATCCTTTTGGTTTGGTTTTCTCGTTCTTGTAGCTTCAAAGATTTCTTCTATTTAAATCATATGCTTTGTCATCTTTGTCATCCTCATCCTCATCATGATTTATTGTTGTTTGTAAATGTTTTATTTGGTTGGAGTTTTATCATTTGCGTTGTCTTTTTCAAGATGTTTTTTGTTTTTTTTTTTCTTTTCAGGTTTTGCTTCAGTCGTGCTCTACATCCATATTTCTATTGTTGTAGTAGTTATTCGTCTATTGTTGCCTTGAATTTTAATATCTCTTCCTTTGGTATTTGTCCTTAAAGGATATTAACCTCGTTATCGAATTTGTTGTTATTATAAGTCGTTGTATTTATTTTTATTTTTCGTATTTACTTTTACGTCAATATTTACGGAACGAAATGTTGTAAAAATAAATATGAACCAAAGTTGAAGCGAAAAACTTTTATAGATTTTTGTAAGCCTATTAGGGATAGTGAGTCATGTAAAAATAAATAAAAATATTTTCCTCATCCCCTGAAAATCTAATTTAAAACTTTTTTTAACCTAAATATCAAATATGAAATACTTCCTGTGAAGCAAAACCAATGTAAGACTTAAAAAGTTTTTTATGAGTTTTAATCAAGTTAATTGTCAGCTAATCTAAGTTGGGAAATTTTTTTGAGAGTTGTGCAGTGATTTTTAAAGAATTGTTGATTTAAATTCTGTACACATACAGTCTTTGATACCTTTCGATTATAACGATAGCCGCATGTTATGCTTCATACTCATCCTTAGTGTAATTGCCGTTTGCGACATCGTCGTCTACATCACTTTGTATCGACGTCGGGTTATCGATAACACTGTTCTTTAAAAATAGGAAAATTGGGTAATCTTAACTACCCTATTTATACGCTAGAAATAGGGAAAATATAACTAGCTAGTAATATTGTACAAAAAGCCATTTCGAATGAGGTATTGTTAAAAATATTCGAAAAAGTCTCAAGCAAATTGATATCGATTATAATATAACGTTATAATGTCTACAAGAAGCGATATCGAATTCTTGCCGAAGGCCAGTAGTGCCTTCGTCCTATTCCTGTCTCTTGAGAGTTAAAGAATTTTAGAAAACCTGCCTGTTGTTAATGTACTTGTAGAGCATCTATGAACCTTAGTGTATTTGAATTATGCCACGGACTATTAATGTCCGCTGGGCGTTTAGCACGTTCAGCACGGTTCCAAGTAAGGCCAGATATTAAATTGTGTTGAAAAATATTAATACATAAGAATACCAAAGCCAAAGGGCCTTTTTGGACCATGAGAAATTTAGTAGTTTGGATCTATACAAACATATATTTCAGGAGAGTTAATAATTACTGCTTGTTTTGAAAGAAATTATTTTCGAAACACAATGTACAAGACGTCATATTCAGAAACTTAAACTTAGAGATTTCGGAAAAACTTGCGGTGAATATTGGCATTTTTGTAGATATAAATTTTACTGAAAATGTTTTTAAAAATTTTTATTTTATTTTTTTTGTAAAAATTTGAACGAATTTTTTTTTGTAAAAATGGGACCAAAAATTCTTTGTTAAAATTTTTTGTAAAAATTTTTTGTATCGAGAATTTTTCGTAAAATTTTATGAAAATTTTATCGAAAATTTTTCGTAAAATTTTATGGAAATTTTTTGTAAAAATAGAAATGTTTTTTGTAAAAATTTAATACAAAATTTTTTCTAAAAATTTTATCGATAATTTTTTGTAAAAATTTAACAAAAAATTTTTGTTAAAATTTTATCGAATTTTTTTTTGTAAAACTATCGAAATTTTTTTGTAAAAATTTTATCTATTTTTTTTTTTTGTAAAATTTTATAGAATTTTTTTTTGTAAAAATTTTATAGAACATTTTTTTTAAATTTTATAATAATTTTTTTTGTAAAAATTTAATTTGAAATTTTTTCCAAAATTTTATCAAATATTTTTTGTAAAAATTTATCGAAAATCTTTTGTTAAAATTTTATAGAAAGTTTTCTTTGTTAAAATTTTTTGTAGAACTTTATCGAAATTTTTTTGTAAAAATTTTTATATAATTTTTTTTTTGTAAAAATTTAATAAAATTTTTTTTTTAATTTTATCTAATATTTTTTGTAAAAATTTTATCGAAAATTTTTCTAAAAAAAATCTGTATCTCTTCTAGTGCCTCGATTTCAACCCGACCGCAGACTCATATATATATATATATATATATATATATATATATATATATATATATATATATATATATATATATATATATATATATATATATATATATATATATATATATACATATATACATTTACCACCTGTGGTGAAGGGTATAAAAATAGCTGTTTTTTGCGTGGCAGATGTGACAGTAACGATGATTTGTTTTCGCTTATTTAATCCATTTTCATTCATTTTTATATGATTTAAAGTAACTTAGGCCCATTCAGATCCTATGAAAACGTTGTTCCTTATAAAAAAAGGTTAATAATGTTGTTTGACCTTTCAGTAAATTTAACCTTTTTAGGAATAAATATACAGGGTGGGCCAAAAGAAACCAAGGGCTCTCCAAAAATTTGTCTTAAAAGTGCCATTGTGTCTCGGGCAGTATGGGCAGTGGCTCCGTCCTGCTGAAACCACATACCAGGTCTGTTTTCAAGAGCAGGACGTAAAAAATTTTCTATCATAAACCGATACCGCTCTCCATTTACGGTTACAGCACTTCCATCTTCATTCTCGAAGAAGTAGGGCCCAATGACATTTTCAGATGTGATCCCACACCATACTGTACACCTGATGGGGTGCAATTGGCGTTGATGAATGGCTCTTGGATTTTCAGAACCCCAGAACCTACAGTTCTGCTTATTAACAAAGCCATTCAAATGAAAATGAGCTTCATCACTCATAATCAAATTTTCAATAATGTCGGCGATATGCTCTTTGCGTTAAAATAATTGATCTCTGGTTTAAATAATACAATTCCAAGTGTTGTCTATATAATCTGAAAGAAAAAATAAAAAAAAGTTAATAAACAAAAAAGTTATTAAACTTTTACACCCCTTGGTTTCTTTTGGCCTACCCTGTATTTAGCACTTTCATAATTATTGGTTAAAAATATTGTTAAATTCGTTGAAATGGACTTAAGTCATAGCTTTTTTATAATTTTCATCTCTTATATTCAGTATTAATAAATTTACAGTCCATAAACTTAAATTATGAATAAAATGTTAAACAAAATTATTCTTTACAGAATTAAATAGAATACTAAGCAAGTATTACCGAAAAAAATCAAGAAAAATTTAAGCATTAGACTTTTAAAATAAATGATGTTTATCAATTCACGTTGCGTATGAGTGTGTGTATGAATGTGTGTATAGATGTGAAATCAGTATTTATGATAAGAGTTTAAATTTGATAGAAAAGCATTAAAAATAAACAACTTTTATGACTTCAATATTAAATGGTAATGATGTCATTAAATTTTCCTAAAAATAGCATAAAAACTGCCCTCTCCTTTAACACATCTGCGTATGAGCAATATTACAAAAATATTAATCATACGTCCTGCTGTTGTAGGAATTTATTTCTATTAAATCTATTCTATCAAACCATATGCATTTGATTTTTTCGTTGATTATTTTTGCTTAAAATTTTTTCATTAACATTTTTCATTTACATTTTTCATAATTTTTTGTGTGTGTGAGTGTTTTTTTTTTTTTTTGTAATTGACTCGACAACGAAATGAACATAAACGTTTTTATTAGAGATTCACACAAGTCAGCACACATTTTGGCATATATGGGAAACAGAAAGACACACAAATACTCTATTAGACTTAAACATAAAAGATATAATAAAAAAATCATTAAATTTTCTTTTGTATGCAGCAGCAATCAGGCTCGGAACCAAAATTATTTATAGGATTCATAAAGGAATAGTAAGAGCAAAGCACTTAACAACTTATTGGTATTAAAGTTAAAGAATAAACTTCAGAATTTGTTCACTGTTGCAGGGGTTGTCTAAGAATTTGGCTTTATTTTAAAATCATTAACATTACCGGGCTACAGTGGGAAAGAAGTAAGAATAGAAATTATGAATATTTTACTTGTGAGTTGTTACTAGCGAAAATACATATGTTTCTGCAAAAGTTTCTTGAAAAATATTTTTTGGGTTGATTTTCTTATTTTACAAAATAGTCTGCTCTGAAATCTAAGCACTTCAAGCACTGATCCTGAGACTATTCTAAATCCTTCTCAGAGTAATATTAGGAAATGTCCTTAAAATAGGTTTTTGGTGTAGAAAAAAAAAACTCTGATTCGAATCAAACCATATTTAGTAAAGCCGAGAAATTTTTATTTAGGGTAGCACACCAGGTCATAGCATTATGGCTGGCACTTTGAGACGTAAACTGTAAAACTTAGAAAAAGCCTAAATATGATAATAAGGCCAATTATATATTCGAAAATTTCGACAGTTAAAATTACTGAGTTCGAAATGGAAACCAAGTTCATTGTTGGTCCCACACCTACTTCATTGATTGTTTTGTATCAAGCAAGAACCTAGGTTTTCATTTTGATTTCAGAATTTTTAACGGCCGAAAATTTTTTTTATAGGTATAGAAACTTGGGCTAATTTAAAAAATTAAGCTCCTGTGTAAATATAGTTATTTACTTGCTGGTTCAACGCCTACTTTTTCTTCTGTCTTGTCTTTCTTAGTTTTTGCCTATAATATCTCGGTAGAAATTATCTTATAAAATTTTAGGTCTAACGAATGTGGTTGTCTTTGTAAAATATAAATAGTAGCTACTTTGTAGGCGAGCCACGCCCACGCCTATATCATTCATTTCATAGATTGTTCGTATTTCTTATAACTTTTATATTAATGATGTTCTCATACATTTTAAAGATCATAACTAGTAGACCTTTTCAGGTATATCAGAATTATTTGTTTCTTATGCGATAGGTCACGCCCACGCCCACTTCTACATATTCACCTATTTTATTAATAAATTATATACACAAAATTTGACTCGCATTATTGCTATTAGTTTATAAATATTTAGACTGTATAGAAAGTACCACGCCTACTATTTAGATTTTATCAGTTTTTGGAAAAACTATGTGGATTAATAAAGAGTGTTGTTCATTAGAAATAAGAAAACGTTTGGTTTAATAGTTCTCTGGCTACAGGTTAAAAAATGTTTAAGTTATATGATGTGGACCACGCCCACTAAATGATAAAAAACAAAAACAAGTAGACTTCTATTCCTTTCAGACAGCTGTTAAGACACAGTTTAAATTTCACAAAAGTGAATCTCCTATAGCTTTAATTTTTTTATTTTTATATATGGGGCACTCCACACAAAAGTTTGATTTTTTTATTACTTTCTTTTTTTGGCATTTAAAATTAAAAATAGAAATACAACAACTCAAAGATTTCGAAATAAAGTTTTTTTATATTTCATGGAATAAATTGACTTCTATTATGACTGTTAATTCTCTGTTGTCTTTTAATAAGCCATAGAGCTAAAGAAGATACTGATGAAGTTGAACAAGAAATAAAAAATATTAATAAGGTTTCAGAGATTTCTCCAATTGTTAATAATTTTAAATAAGTGTTATTCCATAGGAATTGTTATTTTATTGGAATGCCCTATAAAGACTATTGAGATTTTGGTGCAACTTCTGTACAAAACCATAATTTTTTACAGAATTCTAAAGCTAAAGAACTTTGAAATGCCTATGGATAATCTGTTCCGTAGTCTGTGTTTGGAGGAGTAAATGTCCGTTTACCAAACAGAATTTCTTGGGCAAAATCGGTTGGTTCCCTCCCATTGCACTTGACCAGGCCAGTCAGTTATAAAACACATGAGACAGGTGAACGATGTAGAGCTGGAACGTTTTTTAAAAGTTAACAGATGTGCCGCGAATAATCAGGTAGCATTAATGTGGGTTAAAGAATATATAGGCACAGCTCGGAATAAAGCAGCAGACCAACTAGCAAAAGGATGATTTGCTGTGAATTTCTGTGAACCAAAGTATCACTGGGAAATGACTTTATGCGAGTGAAGTTCCAACAATAGATCAACTCGTTAAACCTGGAAAGGTGGAGGGCGGCCACTACATGTAGGCAGGGTCGAATGGACCCCTTGGTAGGAAGGCCAGTAAGTTGCTCAGATATAATGGAAGTACCTAAAGCTGGATAACAGCTTTAGTGAAAGGTCATGAAACTTTAAGTGTCAGCTAGCAAAGATGAAAAACGATGCAGATAATATTTGCAGTGTGTGCTTTGAATAGCCTGAGACGGAAGCTCACATTGTGTATGAACATAAGACTCGTTAACATAAGACTTATGACCTTTTTTTTCATAATTTATTTATTGTATCTTTAATATTTTTGAACTAACAATAATTACTCGTATCTTAAGTCTAAAATAAAATATTCTTTTTAAGTCCAGCCAGTGCTAGACAAAAAATAATGTTTGTTTCACGGATTTTGCAATCATTTGCCGGTCATCCCTCTAATGTACGGCCAAGAAAAGCAGTATCTCTTCTTTTTAGTCGAATGTAACCAGGTTCATTCAGCATGTTACGCGCCAAAGGGTTTGGATGACATTCAAGCCTCTTTAGATATGTGACTGCATGTTTCGCTATTTCTGCTTTAACTGATGGCATGTTTAGGTCTTTGTGGATGTTCGAATTTGTTATATACCAGGGAGAAGATGTAATAATACGTAAAATCTTATTTTGGCTCCTTTGAATTTTTTCTACATTGCTAGCTGAGGCAGTGCCCCATAACTGAATCCCATAACACCAAATTGGTTTGAGGACCGACTTGTACAGTAGAAGTTTACAATCTAAGCTCAGGGTGGAGTTTCTGCCAATAAGCCAATTTAGTTGTACTGCTTTTAGTTTCATTTGTGTTAACTTGAAGTCAATGTGGCTTTTCCAAGTAAGGCGACGGTCAAGATGTATACCCAGGTATTTAACGTCTGAAAGCTGTGGTATCATTTGGTGATTTATGCGAATAGGAGGGCATGAGTCCCTGCGCAGTGTGAAAGTTATGTGAGTGCATTTTTGTTCATTCACTTTTATTCTCCATTTTTCTAGCCATTTTTCCAAATTGAGTACGTGGTCTTGTAAAAGTTGTGATGCTTCTTGGGCACTTTCATGAATACTTCAAAAAGCTGTGTCATCTGCAAAAGTTGATGTCTGGACTAGGGTGCTAATTGGCATATCGGATGTGTACAGTAAATATAAAATTGGTCCCAAAATACTACCTTGGGGAACTCCGGCTTCAATGAGATGTGGCGAGCTTAAAAAGTCACCTTCTTTTAATAAAAACTTGCGATTCGTTAAATAATCTTTTAAAAGCTTATACAAGTTTTCGAGCAAGTTCAGCTTTAGCTTAAATATTAGGCCTTCGTGCCAAACCTTATCGAATGCTTGAGAAACGTCGATAAAGAGAGCAGAACAGTATTTTTTTTTCTTCAAAGGTCGTTTTAATTACATTTACTGTGTTTGTTGGATCGTACTATGTTGTTTTCTGAAGCCGAATTGATGGTTCGGAATGCATCCTTTCGCGCTAAGACTTATGACCTGATACAGAAACTTGTTGAATGTTGAAGCCATGGGGGAAATAGTCCTTGGACAAGTGCTAGCTACTAGAGACTCCTTGACGGGAAAGAAATCCTAAAGTTATCAGTCGACGGTCTGAAATCTGGCACGTGACTTAATAAAATTCAGGTTTCCAAAAATTACAAATCGGTTATCTATAATCATTAAGGACGGATGAGACCATTTAAGGCAGTGGTGGTCCGCCTCGATATCCCCCTACATTAATCGTAAAACAATAAAACTCTTATATAAAGAGTTTATATAATTCTTTAAGACTTTATTTATATTTGTTTTATTTGCTATTTACTTCCATCAATATTTTATTTTAGTTTTATGGCTAATTGAAGGTCAATAAAACAAACAATAGCAACAATAAAAACTTTAATAAAATCAGTTTATTTTTCGTAGGTTTTGCTTAAGGTCAATTTAAAACCTACACAAAAGAAAATTTTAAAACTTTTCCACTTGTTCTCATACGCACTTTCATTTGCTTGATTTCTAAGCAGTCGTGCTTTAGTTTAACTCATTTTATAGCATCTGTGTGTGTGTGTATTTCGAAATATTTATGTTAGTGTGTTTGTATTAAAAATTTAATATTTTTTTTCTTTTCGTTTAAATGTGTATCAGGATTGATTGGTTTTAAGTTCTTTGTGAAATTTATTTTTTTCTTTTTTTATGGAAGTCTTAAGAAATCTACTCTTTTAATGCACAAGCGAAATCGAAATCATGTACGATTTGTTGGCTCAAGTGGGTAATAATTGCGAGAAGTTTTTTTTACTATAAATATATAAATAAATAAATAAATAAATAAATAAATGTTATAAATTTCTAAAGGAAGCAGTAGAGAAAAGATTTAGGAAATTATTAAAGGAAAGAGTAAGATAAATCGAAGTTTAGATTTCAATGGTTTGACAAGTCAATTGATTTAAAAATTTAATTTCAGATAGAGCTGGTTCAATTTAAATTATTTAATGACTTATTTAATTTCTTATAATAATGTATTATGAGGCATAAATTTAAGCAAATTTTTTTTTTTTTTTTAAGAAATACAATTTGCTAAAAATAACACAGGACAACAGTAAAAAAAATAATACGAGGAAGTGATATTTAAGGTACCTAGACACATTCTGATTGTGTTGGTATGTTCACAATAGTAGTTTAGTTTTAAAGTGGCTATAATTCTCTCATTTATTGTTAGTGAAAATTTGGGATTCTCTGTAAGTTATGCTAAAAAAGTTAAAAAAAAATTTTAATTTAATTTTTAAAATTTTTTTTTTTTTAATTAAATTTTTTTAAGTGCTGTAAGTAATTATTTTCGTGACATAAAATATATATAGAATTTATCAAACGAATTTTTGGCTACATTATTGCTAAACAAAGTTAAGCTTTATCATCTTGTTTGAATGAGATATTAGACAAAAACTGATGACACCTTTTTTGAAGGGTCCACTGATTTTTCGAATCTATCGAGGCCCAAAAATAAAAATTAAACACAAATTTCGCAAAACTGAGTTTACTACTCTTTGCAAGTAGAATCGATAGTAGAATCGCAATACAAGTTCGTGTATTTTTAAGAGTTTTTTTTTTTTTTTTTTTTTTTAGTTGCACTGTGTAATCTATGAACTTTTTTTATGAAACAAAGTACACTCAAAATTTAATTTATAAACTTTTTGTTATCAAAATAATATTTGTTAATGATATACAATTTATTTGAAGATTTTTTTAACATAGAATTTTTTTTAACCAAGAATCAATAGACTTTTTTTTTTAAATAAATTCATATTTTGACTTAAAAAAGTAAAAATTTTATTTTTATATTTTTAAACACCATTTTTCAATCAACTGATATAAAATCTCTGTTAACCACATGTATTTCATAAATATTTCACACACCCACTTTTATACTTATTTATGTACACACGCACTCTTAAAAATAAATCTCAACATGCAATAGCAACAAAACATATTGGCTTTTTCCAAATAAATCAGTGTTTTATTGAAACACAAATATTTTCTTTCTTTTTCTGTATAAGATAATATCCGTTTCCGTTTGTGTGTTTGTGCGTGGAAAGAAGAGAGTATGCCCCTCTTAAACACAGACTCAATTTAAGTGCATGATTTTAATGCTTTTATTTTTTTTTCGATTATGGTCACATTTGTGGTTTCTTCTTTATTCTATTATTATTCGTTATCAGGAAATCGCAAATATTTTTGTTGTAAAACCAACAATATTTATTTTGCCTTAAGTTCTTTATATTTTATCAGAAAATAATAAAATAGAAATATAAAAAAATATTTCTTAGAAAAGTTTTTCATTATAAGATATTTTTAGCAATAAATTCCACTTTAACCTGACTGTTGGCTGACACACGTGATAATAATTTTAAATAAAACAGAAAAGTTTTTTCTACCAATTAAAGGTTTTATTTATTTATTATAAAATTAAAATTCATTCAATTATTCGAAAAATTTCGATAATTTAGTGTGATTTTTAAATTTGAACTATAACACACTGTGTAATTTTTGAAGTCATGCCAAAAAAACCATATACGGACACCACTACGTCATAAAAGAACAAAAAAAAGACCCATGTCTCCCAGTTTTGCCCAAAGTCCTCCAGGTTTTTTTTATGAGCCCTCAAAGATGTGGGGCCTCGATGTCATTTTTTGCAAAAAAATGATCTTTTACTCAAGCTCATATTTTGCAAACCGTTTGGAATTTTGATATGCTCTCTGAGGCAAAGTTGTAGCTCTTGTCATAAAGAACAAAAATTGTGAACATATAAAATCAAAAAAACTTCATCTTCAAGGTCAAAATCGCAAAAAACTTAAAAAAATCAATTTTTTTACTTTTTTCCCCTGTTCAGGTCCATAGGTAGCAAACCGTTCAAAATTCAAGGAAACAATCAACTACAAAAATGAACCTAAGATCTCAATAAACTACTTTCTAGAACATATGAACATCCTAGGAATGATTCTTAACACCGTTTAGGTAGCGCTTAGGTAGCCGGGAAATTTTTCACTTTTGCGGCTACCTAAGCGCTACCTAAACGGCAGGGGAAAAAAGGTAAAAATAAAAAATTGAATTTTTTAAAGGTTTTTGCGATTTTGACCTTGAAGATGAAGTTTTTTTGGTTTTATATGTTAACAATTGTTCTCTATGACAAGAGCTACAACTTTGCCTCAGAGAGTATATCAAAATTCCAAACGGTTTGCAAAATATGAGCTTGAGTAAATGATCATTTTTTTGCAAAAATGACATCGAGGCCCCACATCTTTGAGGGCCCATAAAAAAAACCTGGAGGAATTTGGGCAAAACTGGGACACAGGGGTCTTTTTTTTGGTCTTTTATCACGTAGTGGTGTCCGTATATGGTTATTTTTTTCCGTGTTGCACTGTGTAATTCATATACGCGGTCCTTGTGAAGGTATCGTATTCACAACAAAAATATTGCCGATACCGGTATATCGACAAACCCGAAGTATAACAGCCAGCGGTATTAGAAATGTGTGATAGATGTGTGATCTCACAAATGGAAATAGAAAGTTCTAAGGGTAAAAAAGTATATTTTACAGAAGATCCAATTAAAGTTTACTCTTTTTTTTGTTTAAGTTTTTTAAGAGTGTTACGGCTGTTAACATATGTACCTGTTATGTCTCCGAAATTACCGATTATGATCGATTTTTCATCTTTTTTTCCGGTACTCAAATGACACACTGAAAAATTTTTTCAAATTCAGAAATACTTCGATTTCGGGTAGGATTGTTTGGCCTGGGAACATTTTCATTTGATTTCTCACTAAATGTTAAAAAAAAAATTGGGTTACCCTTTAAATCGGTGCACAGTAAGACTTATTTTTTTGTAATTTTAAAAATTTTGATGATTTTTAAGAGTTTTTTCTGTACTTGATTTACATGCAGAAAATGCAAATTTTCTACACGAATTCGGTGTCGACGGGGTCCGGGACCACTACCTTTCGATTCTGCCGGAAATTTTTTCCCATTTATAAAAAAACCTACTCTTAGGTCCCTTTCTCTGTGCGCGGTCATATATTATGAGTGAAATTTTTACCAAACCATTTCATTATTTTTTAATTATTCATTTCGTTTTAATTATTATTTTAAAATAATAATTAACAAAATAATAAAGAAATCAGTTGCATTTTGGCAAAAAGGAAAAGAGAAACAAAATTTTAATTCGTCCATATTTTTGCAGAATTTAAAAAAAAATCCGTTTAACTACATGTAGTACACGATTATAAAGCTTGTAAGCACAAATGCCTGCCTCACTTTTGTTCTTAAAAATATTTTTTTCTTTTTTATTGAAACCGAGACCAAATATTTCTATTTGCATCTTAATGTTTGCGTTTAACTCACATTACAAGTTTTAACTGAAAAGAAAACGTTTTTAAATTAAAAATTAATCTGATAATATCCAGTTTAACTTTGACTGAAACAATGTTTACACTTAACAGTGCCAAAAGCATATGAAACCTATATTTACCCAAAGTACTACTTGCTGCTTTTCTCAACTTTTTTTTCTTGTTTTTTTTTTTTTTTGTGAAAAAGTTCTCTAATTAAGCCTTTAGCCTTTTAGTCGAGAACTTGTTATTTTAACTGAATTTATTCATACTTGAATATGTGTGCCACTTTATGTTTGGATGTATGTGTGTGTGTGAGTATAAAGTTCATGTTTGTCGCCATTTATTCGACGCCATTATTTTGGCTGATTGATTACATGATTGTTTTATACACATTCAGGAAGCAGGCAGGCAGGCAGGCAGGCAGGCAGGCAGGGAGACAGGATAGCTGACAGGCAGGCAGTATTTTACAGGGTACTTTCACGCTACAACAGCAATAACAAACACAAGAATAAAAAATAAGTAAACACAATTACAAAAGTTTATTAACATACTCATGCATATAGTCCTTTACGAGTACATCAATTCATTTGAAGGATTGCACTGTGGGCCTGATGGAGATTAATTAACATTAAAATTTTTAGGTATTGTTGCATCGATTGTTTGAGATTGCGAAGGCCTATCCAAAAACATGTATTTCATTTTCACTTAGAAAGAAGCGAGGTAAGCTACTTGAGAGTTTGGGATCATTCATTATCTTTTTGCAACTTAACAGGTGGCCCAAAATTCAAGCAATAACGAAACAGGAAGCCTGGGTTTTGCTCTTTAAATTTTGGTGCTTTTATTGTGTTATAAATTATAAAGGATACCATTATATCTCGAATACCATATCGACCTAAAGGTTTACATGACCTTGGCGTCACATAAGTACTGTTCAGTCAACATTTTCCATTATTGTTTTGCAATAATATGGCAAAATTGGTGCTTAAGAGCTTATTTGCATAAGATTTTGCCTTTAACGATTTAGGGGTTAACAATGATCACCAAAAATAAATAAATTACAGGGCCTTATGCAGTAATTGAATTGTTTCACAGACTATATAACGCTTAGCACAGTCTTTTTGACACCATACATCATACAGTGATAGATAGGGATGACATACGGAAAGACGGCTATATATTGTAATGAAAACAATAAGATTGCGTTTTTAATCTAAAATATCTATACATAAATAAAACAGTAACTAATTTCCTGTGTGTCTGTCTGTCTGTGTCTCTGTCTGTCTGTCTGTCTATCTATCTATATTTTTTGTGTTCGCATGACGTAAAAACTACAATGGATTTTAACAAAATTTGGGGAGAAGGTAACCTAGTACCCTGATTCCAATATAGGATATTTTTTTTTCGCAAAAATATCATATTTCCAAGAGAAACTGATGAAAGAGCAGTGAAAGTACGCCGATTTTTTTTACCGATTTAAAGTTACTGCATACTTTAAGGCGTCTTTTATTTTTGAAAGCAGTAAATTTTAAGCAATGTTGCTCACCAAATGGCGCTGTTTTAAAATAATGAGTTATTCATTTCCTGTCTCTCTTTTACAGAGCTTTACAATAATTTTTTTGAATTTTATATAAATTCTAGAATTTTAGGGAAGGGTACCTTTATAAGGTAATTACGTAAGAGTCTTAAAATTTGTTGACAGCTAGTATAATATAAAAATTAACTCTAAAAAAAAAAAAATATAACGAGTTTCATGCTAGAAATATGCTATTTTATTAAAATTTTATTAAGCCCTTAAGGTATGCTTTTAATTATTTGCTAAATAATATAAATTAAAAGTCACAGTTTCTAGATAAAAGTAGTGCAAAATTGTCGAACTCTCAAAGGAAAAAAAAATCGTAACATTTTCGAGAGATTTAGATCAACAACGCGCACATCATTGCCATTATCATTTAAAGGCAGTTAGGCCGTCCTAGTTTACCGGCGTTTTAGTGATTTTCTTCTCACTAAAAAATCGACTGATCGGTCAGCCTCGAACAGCTTTATTACTATACAGTAATTAATGGTTGCATGAAACAGGCACACTTGTATATTTTATAATCGTTTATAACCTAAAATTTTAAATCTAATGTCATCCAATGTTGGAGCACCGTGTAAAACTCAATTTAGTTTAAGGTTAACAAAAGCTGAATTTGGGACTTCTGACTTCATATACGAAAGTATAGATCGGGCTGCCTGCAGAACCTGGTTGAGGCGAACACCATCAATTAAGAAACCTGACAATATGTTTGCTTGAAAAACCCAAATTTTTTTTTTAACTTTTTCATTAAAATCTTTTTGTCAAAAATTCTTCTCCTTAAAATGTCACTATTTTTAATAAACTGCAAAATATTTACCACAAGCTGTGGCCACACAGCTGCTGTGCGTCCTGACAATATTTTGCTTTAAAAGTAATCCACAACAAATATTAAGACTCTTACGCATTTATTTTATATAAAGGTACCCATCCCTGGATAAAATTCTAAAACGTATATAAAATTCTAAAAACGATTTTAAAGCTCTGTAAAAGGTGCTTAAAATATTTTAAAATCTATGTAATTCCACAAGGTATAAATACAAATCAAAAACAAATTTTATTTAATTGGCTCTTTGGCTGTAAGTAATTCATATTTTGTCATTATTTTAAAACAGCGCCATCTGTTGCGCAACTATGTTTAAAATATTTTGCTTTCAAAAATAAAAGATGCCTTAAAGTATGCAGTACCTTATATCGGTAACAAAAAAATCGGCGTACTGCTTTTTCTCCACTTTCTCTTGGATATAAGATAGTTTTGCGGCAAGCGCATCCTATAATGGAATCAGGATACTAAGGTAATCAGGATACGTAATATTGTTATAATCCATCCAATAGTTTTTACGTGATGCGAACACGTAATAATATGATAAATTTTTATACTTTAAACAAAAAAAATCTTTGAAATGGTATTTAAAGGCAATGTTTTTAACATAAGGCCTGGCCTCTCTTGCTCCTTGATTCTCTCCTGCCGTACTTTTGTTTTAACTACTTAAAAGTGTTGGTTTGGTTTACTCGTGTGTGTGTGTTCTTGTGGTATTTTTATCGCGGCATTAATAAATCCCAACACCATCACTCCTCTAAGAAGCATCGCAATTTCATTTTCTTCCTGAAATACTTTTTTATAGTGATGATGACGTGGATTATGACAGCATTGATGATGATGGTGATGATGCTGACGATGATTTTTATCATTAACAATTTTTATGCTTTTAATGTTTTAATATTTTTTAACGCGTCGTGCTGTGCATATAATATTTATTTTTTATTTTATTACATATTTGACACTCTGATGGTGTGGGGGATTATTTTTAAAGTTATTGTTAAAAAAGTAAGCAACATCCGTATAATTTCTGAGTGTAAATTTTTCTGCATTTTAAGTCACCTTGTTAAGCCATCGACAAGTTTGCGTATCTTCATTGCAAAATATGTAAAAAAAAAAACATTCCAGTTGCATTGATAATTCCAATATGAAGATTTTGTGATGCGTAAAATCGATTATTTTTTTTTTTTTTCAAAAGGAGTTCTTACTGAAAATAATTTAAACTGGAAAAAAAGATTAGATTGGTAAAACACAAAAAAATATATGTGTTGTGCTTTAAGTAAATATTTGTTTCATTTTGTTGTTTTTGTTATTTGCTTTAAAAAAAATGGTAAATTCTTTATTAAACTAGGAAATGCAACGATATGCAATATATTCTAAATATAATTTTTATTCGAAAAAATTTTATTCGATTGAAATTTTGTTCGAATAAATTTTATTCGATTAAGATTTATTCGAATAATTTTTTTATTAAAATTATTTATTTTCGAATTATATTTTTATTTTATCTTCTAAGTAGCTGTGCCCGCCACTTCGTCAACGTCCTTCAATAATTTGTTCGATTTTGCTTTGAAAGCAATCCACATCAAAGATCTTACGATTTTAGTTTTTTTTTAAGAGAAGTAACACTCAGGCATTTAATGCCTACATTAACTGTGTTACTTCTTTTAGAAAGGGATAGTAGTAGATAAGACAGATGGTTAGTGCGATGGTAAAGCTTTGCAAGCGCTTCTGGTGTTCTTTAGGCAAATTAGTTTGAAGCTAGCATAGCCAATTAATAATTATTTTACTTCGCCGGCGATTTAGTGCTATGTGGTAATTCCGGCGTTTTTAGCACACTTATATGTAAATTGATCTTAAACAACCACCCGAAGGGGACCTCACCAACAACCGGTCACAGAGAGTATAGGAGTTTTAGTTTTAATTTTTTTTAAAACTAATTTTATTTTTATAAAAAACGATTTTATTTAAATAAACGTTCACAAACCAAAACCAATTCAAAAACTAAACTTATTTTCTATTTTTCACAAAATATTTTAAATTAAAAAGCAAAGGTATATTTTATATTACATATTTTAACAAACAAAGTTTCTTATTATAAAGTATAAATAATATTGTTTTAAACTCTTGTGGGAATAAATCTATTTAAATAAATAAGATGCAGGAATATACGTATGTATATATAAATATACATATATATAACTCCCCCATTATTAAATTGACGCTCCGAGGAACTTTATATTCAAAATGTTATTATTTTGTTAAACATAAAACATTATCTTCCAAACTTATTCCACACAAGAAATATATTTCTTTTTTCTTTTTATATGAGATTTATAATATTTGTGCCCTGTTCGACTTATTACATGATCATTATCAAAACGGTCTACAGAAATCTTCCTAAATTTTGCATGATTTTTTCCCCCTCTATCACTCTTTATATAAATTTGACCAGTTTGAATTTCACTTTCTTTACGGAAGCGATTTAGCTTTGAAATCGATTTTTCCTTTAATGCTATAATTTTTTGTTTTATTCTTGGATATTCTTGTGCCCCTATGGAACCGTTTTGAAAATCAATAGGTCTGCAACCTGTGGTTGAATGAATCGTGTTATTGTAAAAGGTAATTACTTTGTAAATTTTTTCTTCAACACTATCACTATCTCTATTCGGGTCATGTCTAAGTAAACGAATGTGTTCATTCATAGTATTATGAAGGCGTTCCACATCTGAATTAGATGTGTGATTATTATTCGAAATAAAATGAATTTCAATATTATTTTCCTTTAAGAATTCATTCAATGGCAACGCTTTGAAACCTAACTCATTGTCAGTTACGATTTTCCCAATGGTGCCTACAATACTCTTATACCGAATTAATGCCCTCTTGAATTCCACCCAAGTCCTATTCTGTATCTTTATTGCTTGAGCGAATTTCGAGAACTTATCAATAACTGTTAGAAATAAAGTTTTATCTAAACAATAAAAAACATCTACGTGAACAACCTGATCAGGCTTGTCAGGAGTTTCAGTAATTTTGAATTTTTGTTTTACTGGATTGCGATCATATTTTTCCAAATTACAGATATGACAACTGTTTATAAATTGTTGTATTCTCACCTTGAGTTTTGGATGATATATTCTTCCTTTAAGTTGTTCAAAATTTTCATTAATGCCACGATGATTATTTCTTTCATGCTCTTGCTTAATAACTTCACTTAGGACATTTTCATCTGAAACATCATTAAGACAAATGCAGCATTTTGCTATTTTTAAAACAGAATTTTGTTTAAAATACTTGCAAACAGTCTCTTTGAAAAGTTCATAGGTTAAACCATCCTCAATAAAAATTGCATTTACTCTTTTAGGATGAAAATGATCTTTAATGAGTTTTATCATTATATTTTCATTGAAATTATTTATACTTATAATTTTCCTATTATTTTTAAAAATTACTTTATTTTCTATTTTAAGCGAAACAGAATTTGATTTTTTAAAAACGAACTGATTTTTGTAAATATTGAGGGGAGAACTGCTAGTAGAAATTAAATTTGATTTTTGTAAAATATTAATCTGTGGTTGTATTCTGGATAATGCATCCGCATTTTTATTATCTGCACCTCGTTTGTACATAATTTCATAATCATATTCCTCTAGTTTTAATCTCCATCTTACCAACTTCGAATTTGGTTCTTTAATAGAGACAAGCCATTGCAATGGCTGGTGATCTGTCTGTATTATAAACTTTCTTCCAAACAGGTATGGACGAAAATATGTTACAGCCCACACTACTGCCAACAGCTCTTTCTCAACTGTACTATAATTAACTTCATGCTGATTCAATGTTCTACTTGCATAACAAATAGGGTGGTTGTCTTGCGAAAGTACCGCCCCTAGAGCAAAATTACTTGCATCAGTGTTTAAAACGAATTTCTTGTTAAAATTAGGATAAGCCAAAACTGGATCATTAGTTAAAAGCAATTTCAACGTTTTAAAACTCTCCAAATATTCAAAGTCACTCGTATCTATCTTAACATTCTTTTTTAAATATTTGGTCATGGGTTTTGCTATTCTTGAATAGTCTTTTATAAATTTACGATAATAGCCACTAAGACCCAAGAATTGCTTTATTTCTTTTTGAGTTTTTGGCAAAGGATAATTTGTTACACACTCCACTTTCTTTGCATTGGGTTTTATACCTTTTTCCGTTACAACATGGCCCAAGAATTCCGTCTCTCTCTCTTCAAAAATTCGCACTTGTCGACTTGGATCTTCAAATTTGCAGCTTTTAATTTGTTAAATACAAGACGCAGTGAGTTTATATGCTCTTGAAGAGAAGTTGAATAAACAATTATATCATCCATATATACTAAGCAAACTTTATTAACTAAATCTCCAAGAACACTATTCATTAGCCTTTGAAATGTGGCTGGGGCCGTTTTAAGCCCAAAAGGCATTCTAGTAAGTTTGATTTATATTTGAAGATGCGTGTCTGTAATTCTGATTGTAATTATTATTCGGAACGTAATTACTATTCCGGTAAGTGTTATATTTACCTTTATACCCGTTAAAATTTCCATTATTATTAATATTCCCAAATTTATTCAAATTTCTATCTACTGTAGATCGATTCAAATTTTTATTATAACTATTATTCCTGCCATTATCTCCATAATTTCCATACCCAGATGTAAAAAGAATGTTCATTGCATCCTCTAGGCTTACTGGATTCCTACACGCTAATACCGTTTTCATAGGTTCAGGAATTTTTGCTTTAAAAATATCAAGAGCAGTTTTCATATTGTTTCTACCAATCTGCTCACTATCTGAATTTATTCCTAACTCCAAGACTGTTTTATTACTTAAACTACGAAGTTTATCCTTTATTTCATTGTAAAAGTCAATGACATTTGTTCTAAAACTTACAGAACGAAGATTATCAAAAAGCTTCTCCACGCTCTGATATTCCCCAAAATAATTGCATAAGATATTCTTGATATCATTCCACGTTTGTACATGAAAATTAATTTCAATAGCCTCTTTGGCTTTGCCCTTACATTTATTTTTAATCAAATCTATAAAGAAAAGTTGCGATTGTTCATCATATTGAACGAAAAGTGGGTTTATTCTATCAACTAATGAGATAAAGGTATACAAATCTTTTTTGTCGCCAGAAAATTCAGGTAATTTCCCAATTAATTCAATCGGACTTAAAGATAAAATATTTAATGCAATACCTTCTTGAGCCATTTTTTAAAAGGATGTAATATTCTTCAAACGCAAAAATAATTCTTTAACGAAGTCAAAAAAGGCACCAATTTGTGTATTTATACAATTATTTGTTTATAAATAAAAATTATTTAATAACATCATATTTTAAGAATTATTTTTTTTAGCACAAATTTAACACAAAATATAAAGTATATAATTATCAAATATTGTAATTTAATAAATTATTAATTATTTTATTTAATTAAATAATTTAATTAAAAGATAATAAAAATTTAATTAATAAGATTAATTGCTAATATTAATTTAATTAAAAGATAATAAAAATAATAATACTTAAAGTAAGTTTGTATTCGTAGCTGCTCCTTTAACTCCTTAAACCCAATAAATTCTCTAGGCAATTCATTCGTTATCCAATTTCTTCTCTTTGGCTACTTGAAGTTGATTTTATTTATTTAAGTTTTTTGTAAAATTTTCTTTAAACCTTAAAAAAAATTCTTCTTCTTAATATCCTTTCCTTTTGTAATGTTTCTCTTTTTCAAATTATATATTTTTATATTATCCTTTAAAATTTTATTTATATTGTTTTTTTTATATTTTTATATTGTTTTTTATATCTTTTTTACATCGTTTTTATATTTTTAAGCCTTTTTCATTAAAAGTAAAAGGACTCACAAAAATTTTCTTTTTTTTAATTAATTTGAGTTTTTTGGATTTTTGTAATTTTTTATAAATGTATCCTGGAGGGTCCCGTAGGAATCGCAGGATTATTCTAATTGCTTTAATTAAATTTAATCCTTTTTAATTTAATTTACTTATTTTTTCACATACACATGGACATACCAATTTTAATTTTTCTTTTATCGTCTTTAATTTAACCACTTTTATTATTATTACAGTTTTTATTAAAATTTTTTAAGTTAATTTTTCTTAAAATTTTATTTTAACTTGTCTTTTTATTTTTATGTTTATATTTTATTTTCTATCTTGCCAATTTTTAAATTAAATTATTCACTTTCATAAATCCATTGGGTTAGCTTACAATTTGAATGTCAAGATTAAAAGCATCTCACCTCACTTCTTCTGTGTTAAATTTTTTTCAGCAACGACAATGTTTTAAATTCAGTTTTCAAAATATTTTTCATTCATTGATTTCAAAATATTTTTCACTCACTGTTTATTTTTTATTTAACTTTATTTAATTTTTAATATAAAAATTTAATTTTTTTTCACTTCTTCTGTGTTAAATTTTTTTCAGCAACATCAATGTTCTAAATTCAGTTTTCAAAATATTTTTCATTCATTGTAAAATAAGTCTTTCCTTTTAAATTTTTTTTATTTCAATTTTTTTTTTGAAAATTTTGTATATTAAAATTTTATTTAATTTTTTCTCTTATTTCAATTTTTTCAAAAATTTTATATGTCAAAATTTTATTTAATTTTATTTAATTTTTTTTAAATGTTTTGTTTAAATGTCTTGGTTTAATTTATTTTTGAGTTTTGATTTTTGATTGGTCACAGTTCACAAGTTCACTCTTTTATTTAGTTTTTTTTCAGTTATATCCTGGAGGGTCCCGTAGGATTCGCAGGATAAATTATTTGAATTACTATAATGTTTATTTCGTTTTTTTTTTACTTTCGAATACCCTTTAAGACATTAAAATGTCTGATATCCTTTTTTTTTAGTATAATTTCCGCTTATACTATTTCAAAAGGATACTCGGGTATCCTACCGACTGCGCCAGTTTTAGTTTTAATTTTTTTTAAAACTAATTTTATTTTTATAAAAAACGATTTTATTTAAATAAACGTTCACAAACCAAAACCAATTCAAAAACTAAACTTATTTTCTATTTTTCACAAAATATTTTAAATTAAAAAGCAAAGGTATATTTTATATTACATATTTTAACAAACAAAGTTTCTTATTATAAAGTATAAATAATATTGTTTTAAACTCTTGTGGGAATAAATCTATTTAAATAAATAAGATGCAGGAATATACGTATGTATATATAAATATACATATATATAACTTATAGGCTCTCTGTGGGGCTACCGATTCCCGTGGTACCAGTCCTTTGGGCACTGGTCGGGCCTCGAAGAGGACCCGTGTAAAAAAACAACAGACCTTTTCTACCAAATTTAGTTTCTAGGAACCCTAGCGTCTGATGCCTCTAATTTTCCCCGTGAGCACCGCGTCAAGGCATTTGAGAATATACTGCAATGACAATTGGCACCCCCGGGAGGAAGAGCTAAAGGATGAGATAATTCGGCACATTAACGGCATAAAACCTTAAATATGCCTCAGCGTCATTGAAAATTTGGAGCATCGGATGGAGGTGTGCCGCCGTGGTCGCGCCAAATGGCCGATATTTTATTCCATACATAATTGAACCATACCAATATTATCATGTAATTTGTAATTAAAAAATTCCAATTACAAATTACATGTAATTGTAATTGAAAAATTCAAACATGTAATGAAATTTTTTTAAGAATATAACTGAATTTTGTTTAATTTTTTATTATTATTTATTCCTCTAACTTGCCTTGGAGCTTAGGGCGCCAATAACAGCTGTTCTCCATCTCTCCCGGTTTTGAGCACTGTACCTAAGTTCATTCCCAGATATACCCGTGTCCATGTTGTGCGTGGCCTGCCACTTTCTTTACCATCTTGCTGAATTGCGTTCCATCTAAGAGATTGTTTAGATACATTGTTGTCATTTCAACGGAAGATGTGGCCTATCCACTGCTACTTTCGTTTACGTATCTCGGTTGCTACTTGTATTTGGTGTGTCTTTGCTAGAACCTCGGCATTTGATATTGTTCTAGGTCAAAAGATGTGTAATATTCTTCTGAAGCAGCAGTTAATGTTCAAATGTTCAATTACAAGTAATGATTATTGCCTAATTACAATTACTTATAATTTGTAATTGATAATTTTCAATATTTTTGTATTGTGTAATTGAAAATGTTCAATTACAAATTACAAGTAATTGACTTTAGTCTCTGATTTAAATAACAAGTATTTGTAATATGTAATTGAGTATATGCAATTACTTATTACCTGCAATTTTAATTGTAATTGAAATGTAATTGAATTTCCCATGTCTGCATGTATACTCGTATATGCGACACAGAAAAAACTGTTTGTACCAATTAATTTAATTTTCAATTAATTCCATTAGTTACACAGTGCAACACGGAAAAAAATAACCATATACGGACACCACTACGTGATAAAAGACTAAAAAAAAGACCCCTGTCTCCCAGTTTTGCCCAAAGGGCTCCAGGTTTTTTTTATGGGCCCTCAAAGATGTGGAGCCTCGATGTCATTTTTGCAAAAAAAATATCATTTACTCAAGCTCATATTTTGCAAACCGTTTAAAATTTTGATATACTCTCTGAGGCAAAGTTGTAGCTCTTGTCATAAAGAACAAAAATTGTTAACATATAAAATCAAAAATCAAAAAAAAAACTTTAAAAGTGAAAAACTTTTGCGGCTACCTAAACGGTGTTTAGAATCATTCCTAGGAAGTTCATATGTTCTAGAAAGTTGTTTATTGAGATCTTAGGTTCATTTTTGTTGTTGATTGTTTCCTTGAATTTTGAACGGTTTGCTACCTATGGACCTGAACAGGGGAAAAAAGGTAAAAAAATAGAATTTTTTTGCGATTTTGACCTTGAAGATGAAGTTTTTTTTGGATTTTATATGTTAAACATTTTTGTTCTTTATGACAAGAGCTACAACTTTGCCTCAGAGAGTATATCAAAATTTCAAACGGTTTGCAAACTATGAGCTTGAGGAAATGATAATTTTTGGTTGGAAAAATGACATCGAGGCCCCACATCTTTGAGGGCCCTTAAAAAAACCTGGAGGACTTTGGGCAAAACTGGAAGACAGGGGTCTTTTTCTTTTGGTCTTTTATGACGTAGTGGTGTCCGTATATGGTTATTTTGCATTGACTTAAAAAATTACACAGTGTGTTATTTAATTGAAATTTTATTTTATTCATTCTTAAATAATTAATTGGGTCAATTAAAAACTTAATTAACTTTCTAGCTTAAACTAATTAAATAACTTAATTGGTGCAAAAATGTTTTCCTGTAATGTATTTTAATTTTTAATTTCTTTTAGCTTTCCGACTCTTGCTATTTTTTTTTTTTATTTATTATTTTGCTTTTCTTCAGCTTAAACGCACGTGTTAGGCAATTTCCTTTTGCATTTTTTATACAAATATTTACCGTTAAGAAGTATAAAATCTTCATTTTCATAACATTTTCTCTGCATAATAAAGAGAACTGAAATGTTCTCTTGTTTAGTTAAACAAACAGTACTCTTTATTTTACTAAGAGGTAAATGCATTACAAGAGAGAGAACACATACCGTTACTTTGGAAAGAAAGAATTTATAAAAGCGTGCATGATGGAGGAAAATATTTCAGTTTTAGTGGAGCAGCCGGCCTTATAATATGTGAAAGTAGAAGAAAAAAAAAAAAAAAAAAGATAACAATTAAGTGGAAACAGGTAGAAGAAATGCAACTTAATTTATAATTAAATAAAAACAAATCTAATGAATGATATTTTTATATGAGTGAAAATATGAAAGAAAATTTTAATTTAAGATAAAATTAAAACAAAATCGAATAATATTTACATATAAAATTTATTGTAATATATAAATATATGTATTATAAATAATAAAAAGCTAAAAGTGGAAGCCAATTTTTTTAATAAATTTTTTTTTTTAAATTTATTTTTGTTAATAAATCTTAAACTAATTTTTGCAATAAAAAAAAAAACTTTTTGAACAGATATTTAAAAGTAAATCTCTAATAACAACAACATTTATTTTGTTGTTTGTTTGGCGTTTTTATTTTGTGTTTAAAAATTCATCAGTGTCGCCAAGTGTTATTAGGTGTGGGCGTTTCAATATTGAGGTGTAAAACATTAACATAATAATAAAAAAAAATAATATCTAAAATTATAAACAAATTAAAATATAAAAAAATAACTCATAACTTTATTATTTTAGAAAACTTTTTTGTAAATAAAATTAATATTAATTCAATAATGACAACAATTTTAAAGCCTATAAAATTGTAAAATATTTAATTATAAATTATCACATAAATAACACTTCATATTTGTCTTGATATATTTATGTTTGTTTGCAAATGACAAAAAAAAAAAAATAATAAAAATGTTTAAAAAAAATAATTTATTATTGCGTGTGTCTTAAATTACAAAATTGCCATAATTTATTTAAAACAAAACAAAAACACAACATCAATTTTAACAAGAAAAAACAACAATCATAAACAAGAGAATACTAGAGAATTCAAACAAAAGTGAGTAAATAAAATAAATAACAATAATTACACTGTATCACAAAATTACTTAATTACATCAGGTAAACTAACTAGGCGCGAAATTGAATATTAACATAAGTATACGTTTCAGCATAGCGATTAATTTATTCATAATATCATTTTTATAATTTAATTAAACAAAAAAAACATTACCAATTTATAATTAAATTAACGAAGTGGAAATCTATTTAAAGCTCTAGCTACACGCAGAGAAAAACATATTATGTTTTTTATAACAATATATGGTTGCGATAAACAACTTATAGTTGTTTTAATCGTTACGTTAAACAAGTATTTCTAACCATTTATTAATTACATAATTACTACAATCAAAAAATGCAACTTAGTTTGGTTTGAACTTAATCAAAATTATATTGTATTTATAACTATGTATGTATGTATTAATAATGAATAAAAAGTTTTTTCGAATGATACCAAAGTATGGCTAAAAACCAAAAAAAAAAAAAAAAAAAATTATTGGTTTCTAAAATACTTTGGTTTCTTCAAAATAATTTTTAAGTTTTGTATACAGGTTTTTAAAATTATTAGAATCTAATTTTATGGGTTTATATAATAAAAAATTATCAAGTCATTTCCCATATTGCATGGTTTAAAAATTAATAACAAAAAAAAAAACAATTGTGTATTTTACAAAGTATGTTTATACAAACGGGCCGGGCCTATCGCATATGATATTACAAAGTTTTTTATTTTTATATATTTATTAAATTTAACCATAAAATGTTTATACCTCATCATAATAAAATAAAATTTTGTTATATTATGGTCATGTTATATTATAATTTGTTTATACTTCAACATTATTATGGTTATATTTTACAACTATGTAGCTGTGAACGCCACGATTTTGCTTTGAAAGTATTCCACAGCGCAGTGGTTTATGTATTTACTTTATATAAAGGTACCCATCCCTGGATAAAATTCGAAAATTTATAAAAAATTCGAAAATTCGAAAAATTATTGTAAAACTTTCAGAGCTTTAAAAATATTTTAATAACATTGTTCACGTCTGAAAAACCATCCCAGGTTCATGGTTGAGAGTGATGCCAAAGCTAGTGTGCTTTCTCTTTTTATTGCCAAGTGTTAGTGCTTGTGGTTCCTTTCCTGGTCACCACATTTTCAAACATTGTAATTCCACAAAGTAAAAATACAAAACAAATACAAATCTTCTCCAATTGGCTATTTGGCAGTAAGTAATAATTCATATTTTGTCATTATTTTAAAAAAGCGCCATCTATTGCGTTTTGAAAATATCCCGCTTTCAAAATAAAAGACACCTTAAAGTATGCAGTACCTTGAAATCGATAAAAAAAGTAGGCGTACTTTTACTGTTTTTTTTTTTCTTTACTATCTCTTGGAAATAAGGTATTTTTGCCGAAAAAAAGTATGCTATATTGGAATCAGTATGCCAGCGTACCTTCTCACGAAATTTTGTTAAAATCCATCCAGCAGTTGTTACGTGATGCGAACACAAAAGAAAAGCAGACAGACAGACGGAAATAAGTTACTATTTCACTATATGTATAGATGTATAAATGTTATTATTAAATTATACAATAATAATAATAATAATAATAATAATAATAATAATAATAATAATAATAATAATGATAATAATATGGTTTGGCTACAACCATATAATTCAATCATAATACATTGCTCTTCGATTATAATTATCGCAAACATCTTTTTTATTTACCTGCAGAATTAAATCGATACTGCAAGGGTATAGAATAAAAACATTTGATACTTATTTATATCAGTCGATTTATCGTAGGATTAAAGTAAATGAAAACATAAGCAAAAAACATGGTTCCAAATACAGTGGCACAGAAAACTATACATACCCCCCTATTTATTTCAATTCTAAGAAATATAAGCAAGATGTAGAAATTTCTTTTTAACGAAATAAACTGTCATTAGGAACAGGTAATAATAGTGGATAAAAAAATCAAGGTACAATTCATTTATTAAAAAATCAACAAATAATAATTTTTAAGGCACAGAAAAGTATACATACTGCTAGGTTAGAAATGCTAATATTATTAATTATGCAAAATATATAGTGCTACCAACTTTTGCAAGTATTTGAAAAAGCTCACGTTAGCAAATAAAACCTTTTCTGGGCTAATGTTATGTTAAGCGACGTCAAAAAATACGGTTCTAATAGGAGACAGAGAGTTGGGCTTAAAAAAATTATGAACTATTGTCTGTATAATATACTTCTAGCTTCTATAACATTTACTTCCAACTGTGATACATGGTGGTGATAATATCATGCTCTGGGTTTGCATATCAGCTGCTGGTGTGGGCAATTTTGTATTGATTAGGAGCACGATGGGCCTATTAATTAATTTAAATCTTCTTAAAGCAATGGATAAACAAATTGAGACTAAATACTGGCTGGTATTTTCAGCAAGACAGCGATAGCAAGCACAACGCGGGCATTGTAAAAGAAAATTTTATTTATGATGTACCTTACCAACTGCATTATTCACCTCAGTCGCCCGATTTAAATCCCATTGAGCACTTATGGGAAGAACTAGATCGCAGGATTAAAAAAAAATTATGAAAAATAAGCATAATCTAAAGAATAGAAGAATGTAATCATATTTTAAGATAAGTTTTGAAATTTTTCATGAAAAATAGACTGGAGGCGGTTTAACAAAATATAAATTGGAGCTTCGCAAAAATATTTAATATAGACATTAAATCATTGTTTTATATAGAGAATGTAAACTTTTCTGTGTCTTAAAAATGATTTTTTGCTGATTTTGTTAATAAATGAATTGAACCTTGATTTTTTGTCCACTATTATTACCTGTTCCTATAGCCACCTTATTTGGTTAAATATAAATTTCTATATCTTGCTTATATTTCTCAGAATTGAGATAAATATGGGGGTATGTAGAGATTTCTGTGCCACTGTATGTTTTTATATTACAGTCAGTGTTTAATATTTCTTTTAGCTTTTAAATTCTTAAAAATAAAACTTTTTACCTTTTTTTGGATCTTCATCTTCATCAATAATAATTTTGCGATTTTTTTTAGTGAACTTGTTGCATATAATTTTTATTTATCGATGGATATTTTTTACGTTATTCTGCTATAAATTGTATAAAGACAAATATTTTACTTTTGCTTTTTTACATTATGTAACATTCATGTATTTTTTTTTAATTGTGGGTTTTTTTGTAAAATTATGGTGATAAAGTGATTTTCTGCCTTAAGTTTGATTCTTGCTGATTTAATTGGTAATATATGATATGATTTTTTGTTAAAATTTAATGGTTTAAATTAAACCTTTAATTAGAATGAAAGAAATAATATCACCTCAAATACAAGTTGAATAGTTTTAATTTTTGTGATTGATAAAGTGCTACACAACTAATTTGGTACTTTCAAATAGCTTGGGAAATATCCGCTTTGCAAAACAAACTTGCACAGTGAAACAAGCATATATTGAATTTTTTCAAAATATTCCACGACTTATTTTTAAACTGCTGAAAAATGCTAAAAACTATTTCATGGTATAATAATACAGGTATATGCAAGGCGAATTCAAATAAACTAAGCAACCTGTTTTTGCCCGACTGTGTCAACATATTTTATAAAAATATAAATAACATGAGCTGTGTTCGCAAAGACTTTCCTGAAAAATTATTTGTTATAATAAAAGTAATTAAACATTATAATAAAAAATAAAATTGGTTAACTTTAAATAATTAAAATAAATTATATGTAAAAGGAAGCATTTTTAAGAAAATATAATAAAATAAAAAGAATTTAGATATTTCTTTAACATAAGTAATGATATTTAATATAAAATATAAAATTTTGAAAGATCAATCTCCAATAAGGCACAATGCCATTATTCTATAGAGCCTTACATGATTGCTGAGTACACGTTTCGCCTTCAATAAGGGACTCTGCAGGTATAGGAAGGAAACTTAAATAAATATGCAGTACATGTAAACTAATTCTAACGAGCCTAAAGCCAATGTAGTCAGGAATTGAGTGGGCTGCATATGGCTCTAGCAGCAGCATCAAATCCTGCTGACAATGTTATTTTAATAACAAATTTCCGCCTACGAAAGCTGCTTTAAATATAGTTTCAAATTTTTAGTTAAAAACATACATATTTTTCCTTTCTTTAAGTAAACATTGCAAGTTAAATAAAGGATTTAATAAAACACAGCAATTAGTTCACAATACACTCAGTAGTATAAAAAAAAAACTGTATTTTGTTTTTGTTGAAATTATTACTGATTTTTAAGTGCGCGAACAGAGTTTTATACAAGGTTTGACATTTTCAGATAAGCAAATTTAAACAGCTGTTCTAACTGTTTTACCTGTATTATTATGCCATGAATTATTTTAAAACTACTCACTAACTAGAATATTTGTTATTACACAGAAATAAGAAAATTTCATCAATTAAAGATTTTAATTGCTTTCAGATTAAAATTTAATTAAATAATTAATTTTTTTTTTAGTTATTTGTTTAAATATAAACTTTGAAATATAATTTTAAATATAGCTTTTAAATATAATTTTTATTTAAATAAATATATATTTAAATCAATTAAAAAATTAATTGAACTTTAACTTAAAACTAATTAAAACCTTTAATTGAATATTTGAAATTTTATTAGTCAAACTGTTTATTTTACGTACAGATGAAATTAGAAGTCAAGCTTAAGTTTTGATTGAATACAGTTTTCTCGTATGGTTGGTTAAATAGATAATGCTTACAACTAAAACACTACCCTAAGTAGATAGATACGAAGAGTGCTGATGACGGACGTAGCTGTCTAGAAAATGTGCATTCTGCTCTGCTGGTGTCTAAAAATTAAATTTTCCCAATTTTTCTTTAATACTTTCACCTAATTTGTAATGTAATTTATTCTTTCTTAGCGAGAATAAAACGAACTTAAGCTTGACTTCAAATTTCATCTGTACCTTTAATTGGTGCAAAAACTTTTTCTATATAAGCGAATTTTTTGCAAAAATTTTTTTGTTGCAATTGTTATTTTATTTTATTTTATTTTATTTTACCATTCCTGAAATATTAAGATACAGATAGAATTTTTTTGTCTCAATTTATGTTGTACTACGAGTAAGAGTCCAAAGATACTTAATTCAAAAAAAAATTTTAAATTTATAAAAAAAAAAATTAAATCAAAAATTGTGAAGTTAAATCCCAAAATTACAAAAGGACCAAGATTTTTAAAAATAAATCATTTCAGTTTTATATTTAGAATTTATCTTAGGAATTAAAATGTGTTATAGCAGTTACATAAAATCCTTGGATTTTCGGATTCGCTGTATACGTTGTGATTTCCATACATTAAAAACTCTTAAAAAAAAAAACGCTTACTTTCAATAATAAAAAAATATTTTTTTTGTTTCAACCTTTGTTTGCTTACAATTATTAAATATCGTATATAAATTTTTAAATTATAAACCTTTAAATAAACTGCGTGTTTCTTTAGTATAAAAATCCAAATTTTTATTACAATTCAGTTTAAGCATGTTGGAAAAACTGGATCAAGGTATGGTATGGTATGGTTGCTTGTGGCAAAAATTATTTTATTACAAATTAGAGGAAACAACTCCATATTTATATTGACTGACGTTTTGTTTTTCTTCTACTTTTTTTCATTTTCTAATTAAACAAGGTTAAAGGTATTAACAGAGGATAAGAAAGTTTCATCCAAAGTTTCCCCCAAATGCTTAAAGTAGAATGATGTTTTATTAGTTGCCTGAAGGTGAGTTTTGTTTTTTTGAAAAGAAAAAAAAAAAACTATTAAACAGACATTTTCTTTCATTTTTATTTATACCATGTAATGTTTTGGTAATTCATTGAAATGTTATTAAATATTTTTATGGTTTGCTTTATTATATTGGAATTTATATAGAAAATTGAATTGTTATGTCACTTTATATTTTATAATTCGCAAAAAAAAATATTTAAATTTAATTATATTTTAAATTTAATTACTTTTCTTTAACCCCAATTAAAAAAATTGATTAACCCTTTAAAACCGTTCAAACCCAAACAATGACGTTAAAGTTTTCACAAAATTTTTAAAGATTATATGATTTTTTTCCTGTGCTAGAATCATATGCGGAAAAACCAAAATTTTGACACGATTCGGCTTCGGCCGGTCTGGCAACGCTCCCATACGATTCTCCAATAAATAAAAAAAATTAAAAAAAAAAATTTTTAACCTACCCTTAAGTTTCTTTCTCTGTGCGTGGTCACATATAACAGGTATGCCATTTTTGGAAACAATAAAGCACCTTCTTGCTATGAAATATCATTTCCATATCTAAACTTAGGCTTAACTACATCTCCACTATGAACAGGAAAAGTTAGATGGATCAAATTAGAAGAACATGTAGAAACGACAGATTTATTTACACTTTTTTTTTTGTCTAATTCCAGGGTTCAGAATTTTTCATTTATGAGCGTGGAATGTAAACATTTATACTATTTCTCATAAATGAGATTTCTAAAATTTCATATGTATTTTTTTCACGGCCATAAATGAACAAAAAATGCTCTTCCTACGATCACATATGAATAAGTGTAACTTTTTTTTTTCCATTAACGAACGTGAAAAACGAATAATTTTCGTATTATTCATATGTGATAGGATATGCTCCTTTACAGAAATGTTTGTACATTTAATATAACCTTCACCACAGGCGGAATGAGTATATATAATTTTGTCATTTCGTGTGTAATTTCTATAATATTCATATCCGAATCCATAAAGTATATATATTCTGAATCCTTATACGTAGAGAAGTTAATTAAGCGATGTTTGGCTGTTCGTCTGACTGTCCGTCCGTCTGTCTGTACGTCTGTGTTTGGGTTGAAATAAATTGAGCTCAGGCTGTGGGCAAAAAACCTCGCCACCTATTTCTTCACCTTGTTTTCTAGGTTGATTTATATTAAAGGCCTTCACAGAAAGAAATGCACATATAGGCAGCCGGTAGACCCACAGGGTTCCCATTGGGAACTAGGAGCAGTCAATAGAGAGTCATATGGAAACAATGTATTTTAGACCATTCTAACGCAATATATATTGCAGGAAGACCTTCACAAAATTTTTTCTGCAAAATTTTTACAAAAAACTTTCGATAAAATTTTTCCAAAAAAAATTTTGAAAAATTTTTTTCAAAAAATTTATCGAAAAAAAATTATCGGTAAAATTTTTACGAAAAATTTTCCATAAAAGTTTTACAAAACTTTTCGATAAAATTTTTACAAATAATTATTAATAAAATTTTTAGAAAAAATTTCAAAAAACTTTTACAAAAAAAATTTTAGAAAAAATTTCCAATATAATTTTAACAAAGAATTTTCGATAAAATTTTACAAATAATTATAAATCAAATTTAAAAAATACAAACATTTTTACAAAAAAAAATTGATAAAATTTTCAGAAAAATTTTTAGAAAAAAAATTTCATTAAGATTTTATCAAAAAATTTTGCATATAATTTTTGCAAAAAATTTCTATATTTTTTTATTATATCTGTATTAACGAAGTTAAGAATCATAAACGAAAAAAGCGAATATATTTTTTGGAAATTGGGAAACATAACAGAATAAGGAAATATTTTAACATTACTATGATGAAGGGTAAATAAGATTCGTCATGGCCGAATATAGCACTCTTATTTGTTTTTCATACGTTTTCATTTATCAGTGTTCATTTATGAAATTTGTCATAAATGAGATTTTTAAAATACTTTGTTACTGCATTAGCCGGCAATTGCACATTACAAAATATGTGCATTTATACGAATGCTTAATGCAAACATTTTGCTGCGATCTTTTCATTAATGAAAAATTAACAAAATTGTAAATTCTCACAGATGAGCACTTGCGTGAAAAACAAAATATTTTCTCATTTATTCATTTTGAGTAAAAAAAATGAATCCTCTTACTCATAAATGAACAAACACAAAATATTTTCTAGTCTCTGACACATGAATGAAAAGAAGCAAGAAAAAAAACTTAAATGTACAAACTCAGACATGATTGAGCAGTGAATGAGCATTTCGGTGCTCTATCTAATTTTTCCCCAGTATGTTTGGTTAAATGACAATGTTTTTGTTTTTAATTTTTATTTCATTATTTTGCATTTTATTTTTAAATATGTAAATAAATAAATACTGATTAAAAGCAATAGTGTAAAAGGTATTGATTGTGACATTCAAACGTACAGGTTACTTGTAATAATTTACTGTTGCAAAAACAAATTACTGCTGCTCTATTCATTTGCCAGAAAATTATGGAGAGAAACGTTTATAAAAATAAATAAATTTTAGCGTAAAATCGTCTAATTTAAATAAAAACAATAAAAAAAAAAATTATAAAATAGAAATACCGCAACCACTTTCGTTGCTCAACGGCCAAGCAGCAGGAAATAAAGGCAAACAAAAAAAAATAATAGAAACAAAAAAACTCTAAGCCAACAGAGAGATAAAACAAATAAACAAACAAACGTATTAAATTTCTAATGAGTTTGTAGCAATATTTATTTTGTAAATATAAAAAAATATATATAAATAAAAAGGTCAAAAAATTATCATGTGAAAAGAAAAACAACTTAAATAGCAAAAAAAAAAAGTATAAAAACAACAAAAGCATACACAATAACCACAAGCAGAGATGGGAAAATAAAAAGTAAAAACACAATAGTCATTCTTACTTTTCTATTCACTTGCGTGCTTATTACACCCACCCACAGCAATTATGAAACAATGTGATGATAAAAGAAACTTCAAACACAGAGAGTTCAAAAACAGATACAATAACAACAACAACGACAGAAATAAAATAGCTACAACAATAATAATGTTCTAAGCGAATTGTTTTCTCCCTCCTTTATTTTTGTAGCAAAATAAAGCCGGATTAAAATTAAGAATGACAACAGTGTAGGCGGATATTTTCGTCAATAAAGAAAAAATCTAATTTTGTCTGTTAATGCCAAATATTTTAAGTTTTAAGTGATTAAACAATATGAGTACCAGATGACCTTGAAGATCACAAATGTCCATAATATTTTATAAAGTAGCTGCTATGTGCTACATAATCCATACGTGATACAAACGAAAACACTTAGTTTAGATTCCTCGACCAGTTACAGTGGGTGATCTACTTGTGATTACGGGCGAATCATATGATTGGCTGATTTTAATTTTGAATGAAAGTTTGTGATTCAGTAACATGTTTAGAGCTTTTCCAAATAAGCGAAAACAATCATACATATAATAACACAATCTTACATATAATGAATTTCGGTATGTCTTTTCTGAGGAGGTACCTTAGTACCTCGGTTCAAGTAAAGGATAATTTTTCCCGTAAAAATAATTCTATTCCAAGAGGAAATCGAAAAAGTAGGGAAAGTACGCCATTTTACAGATGTAAAGGTACTGTAAACTTGGTAGTACGTTTTTTTAAGCGTGTATTTTTAAACACTATTTACAGAACTGTACAATAATTTTAAAATTTTATATACATTTGTTCCTGACTAATTATCCAGGGCTAATTATAAAAGTAAGAGTTTTTAAATTTAATGTGGATTACTTGCAAATCAAAATCGAAGAAAATATTTTAAGGATTCTGACGATGTGGCTGGCGGGCACATCGAAATTCAAATATTTTTAGTAACAAGTAATATTCGGCCATGTCTAATCTTATACACCATTCACCATAGTAATATTACCCAGCAAAAAATACTGCTTCGTCGTATGCAGCTTTGTAAAGGAAAGACGAGTTGTTATCGCTTACGCACCTGCTTACGTATGACATGATATTTGTTCGCGATGTCCCACTTAGTAGCATTTTCTTTTAAGCGCTTATTGCAGCGCAGTATAGATGTTCTAAACTCAAACGTTATTAAGTTCGTAACTCGTCGTAACTCCTCGTAAATTCGAAATTTGTTTATCTCTGCCTTACGGTTGTGCTTTTTAGTATGCACTACTGTAAGGCGAAATGTAAAAAATTCGTTGTTTTTTTCAAAACTTAACATTTTATGTCATACAAAATTGTGCTTACTATCTTACGATTTTGTGTGGCAGGAAAAGATTTTACTGCCTTCAAAAACCCAATTTTTTTTTGCTGGGTAAATATTCCCTTACTCTGTTATGTTTCCCAATTTCACAATATGTACATTCGGATTTTACTTTTATGATTTTCAACTTTATTATTACAAATATAATACAATGATATAGAATTTTTTTTTATCAAATTTTTTGTGAAAACTTTATCGAAAATATTTTATCGAATTTTTTTTGGAATAATTTTATCGAACTTTTTTTGTAAAAATTTTATCTGAAATTGTTTGTAAAAATTTTATCGATTTTTTTTTGTACAAATTTTATCGCTTTTTTTGTAAAAATTTTATCGATAATTTTTTGTAAAAATTTGAGGTAAAAATTTTATTGTAAATTTTTTGGAAAGCTATCGATAATTTTTTTGAAAAATTTTAGGTAAAAATTTTATCGTAAATTTTTTGTAAAAATTTTATGGAAAATTTTTTGTTAATATTTCATCGAAATTTTTTGCTAATATTTTATTGAAAAGTTTTTTTTAAAATTGAATAAATATTTTTTCAATAATTTTTTGTTCATATTTGATCAACATTTGTTTGTACATATTTTATCGAGTTTTTTGTAAAAATTTTATCGAACATTTTTTGTAAAAAGTTTGTGGAAATTTTTTTGTAAAAAATTTGTTTAACTTTTTTTTGCAAAAATTTTATCAAAATTTTTTTGCAAAAATTTTATCGATTTTTTTTTTTTAAATTGTATCGAAAACTTTTTGTAAAAATTTTATCGAAAGCTTTTTGTAAAAATTTTATAGAAAATTTTTTGTAAAAATTTTATCGAAAGATTTTTGTAAAAATTTTATCGAAAATTTTTTGTAAAAATTTTATCGAAAATTTTTTGTAAAATTTTAAAGAAAATTTTTTTGTAAAAGGGCCTGCCTGCAATCTATATTAGATTAGAATGGTTAGACCAAAGCACATTGTTAGAATGGTTAGAATCCTCCTAGTGCGCACCCTGTTGGTCTATCGGCTACTTCTAAGTGTATTGCTTTCTAAAAAGACCTTTAATACGAATCAAAGTAGAAAAGCTCTATTAACCTAAACGAACAAAAATCGCCCCTCGCAGATGTTTATTGATCCTCCGAGATCTGTATGCACTCCATGCGATTTTCTTGTTGTGGTCTAATCTTTATTTAACAAAAAAAGCTAAAGAGAATCACTACAACCGAAAAAAACAGTGAGCGAAATTTTAGTAATTATGCCGGGCAGATTGGAGGGCTTAAAATTTCTGAATCTCTTCTGGTGTCTTGCAAAGTTGATTTCAACCCGATCAAAGACGGACAGACGGATATCGTTTAATCAACTTCTGTTTGCACAAGGATCCAGAAAATATATACTTTATGGGGTCGCATATGAATATTGTAGAAACTACACACGAAATGACAAACTTTCCATCTGTGGTGAAGGGTATAAAAAGGGATTAGGCAATATGACCTTCCAGATCACAAATGTGCGGAGTATTTTATAAAGTCTCTGCAATGCACACAGAGGTTGCGCCATGATCACAAGACCATATTATGTTCTCTGGAACAATATATGATTGGCAAGAAAAAAAACTTAATTATTTCAAACAATACTTTGGTGACGACAAAAAAGTTTTTTTTTTTTTTTTTTAATTTATCATTAGATGGTTCCTTTGACCATAAAATGCAACATGGTTAACTTGAGCTATACAATTTTTGCTGAACTTCCAACCACTGCTAAAATTGTATAAGTGTTAATAGAGAGTAGAAAATAATATTTATTATTTATGACTAGAAAATATTAATAACAAACAAATTATACTAAGTGGTCCACGTGTATGCAAACAAAGTATGACTAGAAACAAACAAAGAGTGTCTGTTTTCTCAGATGCTTAGAATCGGAATTTATGATTTACACTTAACAAAATAAATATTTTCACTAATTTAAGGTTAGTTTCAGATTAAAATTGAATCAAACAATTAATTGGTTCGATTATTTATTTAATTAAATAATATGTTTATACTGTTTTAATCAAATATGTAATTGAATCAATTAAAGAATTAATTGAACATTAATTTAAAACTAATTAAAACCTATAATTGCAGCAAATATATTTTCAATGTATTATTTATAATAAAAAAATAACCTTAGAAAGCTTTTTGGTTTTCTACTGTCTAATTCTGATGTTTACATTTTTTTTCTAAAAGCATTTAAATGCGACTGATTTAGTGTGTTATCCAATGTAAAGGTTTTGTGGAATATTACTTATTTTACACTTGATTTCCTTTACTGAGAGCTTTCCTTTCTGTGTATTAAACAATAAAAGCAATAGCAATGATAACAATGGCAAGAATAAAATAACAAAATAAAATGTAGTAAATCCCATAATCCGGCAGGATTACATTTTGTCCTTTTTCCTTTAAACATATTGTTAAGTCTGGCACGCTCACAAAATTTATGACTATTTTGGGTTTGTAATAAAATTCAAATTATTATTGTGCAGTCCTTTACAAATACCAGTTTTTATAAAAGTGAAAAAAAAAAAATTAAATATATTTTATGCATAAATTAAAAAAAAAATATGTCGTCTTTATTAATCTATACATCTATACATATAATAAAATAGTACCACATTTCCTGTTTGTCTGTCTTTCTTTTTTTTTGTGTTCGCATCACATAAAAACTACGGGATGGATTTTAACAAAATTTTGTGAGGAGGTACCTTAGCATCCTGACTCCAATAAAGGATACTTTTTGTCAAGGTGATATTATTTTGCGATTTATTTTGTTTGGGTCATTCAGTTGTAAGTTACAGGGTATTAAAAATGGAAATCAACAACCACACCTGGCATAGACAGGCCCGTCTACGAAAATGTCGATAAAATCATAGAAATAATCGAAGTTGACCGGCATATTAGTAGTCGTAGCATCACCCGGGAGCTAAAGATCGACCATAAAACAGTTTAAACCATTTGCATTTGGATTTAAAAAGAAGCTCGATGTTTGGGTGCCACAACAATTAACACAAAAAACATGATGGATCGAATTTCCGTCTGCGAAAACTTGGCCAAACGAAATGAAATCGACCCATTTCTTAAACGAATCGTAACTGGGGATAAGAAATGGGTCAAATATGATAATATTGTGCGAAAACGATTGTGATCAAAGCGCGGTGAAGCAGCTCAAACGGTGGCTAAACTAGGACTAACTACCAGGAAGGTTCTATTGTGTATTTGGTGGTACTGTAAGGGAATCGTTTATTATGAGTTGCTTCCGTATGGCCAAACACTAAATTCAGAGCTCTTCTGTGATTAACTGGACCGTATGAAGCTAGCGATTGACCAGAAACGACCGGAATTGGCCAACAACGTCATTGCCTGGCAACGTAGTGACTCGCCAGAAACTCAGGCAGCTTAACTGGGAAGTTTTGATGCATCCACCATATAGTCCGGACCTGGCACAAAGTGATTGCCATTTTTTTCTCGCAGTACAAAATTTCCTGAGTGTTAAGAAATTGTGATCAAAAGAAGATTGTGAAATTCGATTACTAGAGTTTTTCGCCAATAAGGACCAAGACTTCTATGAGAGATGCATTATTAAACCTACCTTTAAATGGGATTAAATTATACAACAAAGCGCACAATCCGAAACATGTTAAATAAAGTCATGAATTTCACGCAAAAATAATGGATTTACTTTTCCCCAACCTAATATAAACAAATAATTAAAAACTAAATGATGTCCCATAAACCTTGAAAAAAAAATAAAGTTGCACTGGACATACTATGGAACCCTTCGTGTGTGTCTGACCCGCACTTGACTGATTTATTTCTTATATGTTAAATATAAGAAATAAAATATTTATGTGGTAGGTTTTTTCTTTTTTAGGTTTTATATAAGGGCCACTATGAGCAACGTTAGGTGCCGTATTGGCCCTGAATTATAGGTTTGTGTGTAAAAAAAACTTATTTTTTCGTTGCGAGTTTAGTGACATTTTAATGAAGGCACTGGAGTGTAAAATTATCAATTCCTCTAGCAGCTGTCATTTTAAAACTTGATAAATAAACTGATGTGTGCATAAAATCGAAGAATTGCCTACAATTTTAAGCAAACGTTTATGCGTATGATTAATAATCAATTTAAAATTAATCATACGTCATTTGTTTATTTGTTTTTGACTTGGTTTAACTAACTAAAATTAACACATGAATGCATCCATTTATTTATATAAATTTAAATGTATATTTAAATGAAAGTAGATACTTCAGAATATATGAATAAAATACAATGTTCAGCTTATTCAGCTGCGTTTTAATAAAAATCTCATTAATAAGGGCAAAAAGTATTTTTGTATGAAGAAGGCAATGCCTGGTAAGGATTCGATTAATAAATTCTATATACATTTTATATCAAATAAATAATATATACGACATATTCAGATTGTATGTATTAGTATGTTGTTTAGTCCCACAGTGGCTACAATTTTCCCATATATCTTAGGAGTCACTGCAAGTTATGCCGGAAATGATAAAAAAAATTTATTTAAAGAAAAGTGCAAAAATAAATTATTTTTTTGACATAAACTGTATATAGAACTTATTAAACGAATCCTTGGCTACATTATTGCGGAACGAAGTTAAGCGCTATCGCCTAGTTTGAATGAGATATTAGATAAAAAACTGATGACACGTTTTTTGAAGGGCCCTCTGATTTTCCGATTTTGCCAAACCAATTTTGCCAAACCGAGTATAGGGTTTTACTACCCGAATCGAACATATAATTACTTGCCAAGTTTGAGTATTTTTCAAGGGGATATGAAAGAAAGTTTCGTCAGTTATTAAACGTATGAGGCAGGTAAGAATGTACTTCAAACTAGTGCTGGTATGTGTTTTAAAACTTAACAGATGTGCCTCTTTAAATGAGCTTACATTGATGGGGGTTATGGGGAACGTAGGCACAACAGGTAATGAAGCAGCAACACAACTTGTCAAAGGGGGATCTGCTGTGAATTTGTGTGGACCCGGACCCAGAGTAGCACTAGGAAATAACCTAATAAGAGCGAAGGTCCTGCAATGGATGGACTCATTAAACCTAAATATTGTTATCGGTATTGATGCATCCCTAAGAGTGATTCGATAGACTGATTAGTGGTGCGATAGTCTATCAGTTATCGTTGAATACTCTGCAGCCAAGCAGTGTTGTCTTTAAAAAAAAAAAGATTTTCTACGTAAAAAGGAACATGTGACACTTGCTATGCCGAAAAATTTATTAAAATTGCTATTCAATTTTTAAATAAACCTCGTACACATTGAAAAATAAAAATAAACTGAAAGTAAAGTTATTCTTCTTTTCTGTCTCTTTAACCTCTCAACAATTCCATGTTCTTTGATTAAATGTCGAAACAACATTTTATGGTCTGCTGAAAAAACAGTTCATTATGAGTGTTTTTTTTTTTTTTTTTTTTTTGTAAAAACAATTGACAAATGATTTTTCGCATTGTTTGCGTTTAATTTGTTGAAAAATAATTTTTAAATATAATTTGCTCAATTTGTCGCTATTGTTAAAATAATACTCTTTTCATTATTATTTAAGTGTTTTTATTCATTTCCATTTTATTGATTGCACGTACATATCGCATACTTAAACATAAACACTCGCAACGCCAAATTGATTAAAATCGTTTTTTTTTTTTGGAGCATAAATCACTTTACAGATGAAATCCTTAACGACCATGAAAGTTTATTTAGCATTACTCTCCTCTTTAACAGGAATAAATTCCATTGCTGTGGAACTCAATTGTAATATAAAATTAAAACCAGGTTTTTCAAAATAAGTTTTTTCCCTCTCCTGTACATTTTGTTTTGTGACTGTTTATGATTTAGAGTGCGATATGTGTGTATGTTTGGTATGGAAAGGGTTAATCGATATGTCTTTACAAAATCATAAATAGAGCATTAAGAGTTTAATAGAAAATTTCTAAAAATGTAATGATGGTTCATAAAGCAACTGGAAAGCTATTATGAGCTGCCATCATACACAGAAAAAAATGAACAAAATTTGGGATTTATAGGGTGCCCCTATACAAAAAAATTTAAATTTTCCTAAATCCTAAATCTATAGAACTACAATAGCGAGGAACATTAAATTTAATGTGGGTTGTTCATGTTTAAACAAAATATTGGAGGGGGAAAATGAGTACCCCCCCCCCCCATACAAACAAAATTTATAATTTTCCTATATCTGCAGAACTACAACAGCGTTACACCCTAACGTAAATTATGGTAACTCTTAGAACAAACTACACGCGTGAAAAAAAATCGTAAATTTATACGAGGGGGGAAATAGATACCCCCATACAAAAAAAAAATCAAAACTTTTCTAATTCTGCAGAACTACAATAGCAAGGCATCCTAAATTAAATGAGGGTAACTCTTGGCGGTGAAGGAGAGGAGAGACGGGTACCTCATACAGAAAAAATAAAAAAAAAATTCTATATCTGCAGAACTTTAATAATAAAGTTAAATTTTAAGAACTTTAATTAGATAAATTACACCCTCTTCAGTTTCATTACAAAATGTTTAATATCAACGCGTTACTGAAAAAGCACCGTTACAAAGAATTATGCTCTTCAATAGAGTACTTTTAGTTTTCACGACACTTTGTTTAATTAATCTGCGAGAAAAGGTCATTTGGCCCCTCTGTGCTTCGTACGGAACCCTAATTAGTTTTTTGTTGCATAATTTAAGTTTAAATCAATTTAAGAAAAAATATTTTTTTATATTTTCACTAAAGATTTGTTGACTTGCCGTCGTATATTTCTAATATTGTTACTGTTTTTATTATTATGGTTCCATTTCTATTCGTGTTAGTGTTAGCGTTTGTTGTTTTATTTTCATTGTTATGTTACTCGTTGTGTGTTTCTGTGTGCGAGTGTATGCATGAATGCCTTCTTTTTTCATTTTAATGACGGAAAACACTTGTTGAATTTGTCATACTGTGTATACGGCTACATGCAGTGGAGACATTGTCATAAAAAAAAGCAACAATAATAGGAATGGCAAATAGTCTTCATGTAATGTGCGCAGCTGTGGTTATAGAAAGAGCATTTTATTGGAAAAAATCTGTTCCCGCTTTACACAGATAAATATATTATTAAAATTAATTTATGAAAAATAAGTGAGAAAATGAATAAAGCAGGTTAAAGGAGAAGTTTTAAAGAAATAAACAAGAGTGCTGTATTCGGCCATGCCGAATCTTATACATATACCCTTCAACATACATTTGTAAAATATTCCCTTAGTCTGCTATGATTCCCAATTTTCATATGTATATACGTTCGGTTTTTACTCTTCTGGTTTTAAACTTCAATATTACAAATATAATTTAAAGATATAGAAATTTTTTTTTTTTCAAAAATGTCAAAAATTTTATCGAATATTTTTTGTAAAAATTTTATCGAAAATTTTTTGTAAAAACTTTATCGAACATTTTTGTAAAAATTTTATCGAAAATTTTTGTAAAAATTTTATCGAAAATTTTTGTAAAAATTTTATCGAATATTTTTTGTTAAAATTTTATAGAAAATTTTTTGTAAACACTTTATCGAAAATTTTCTGTAAAAATTTTGTCGAAAATTTTACAGAAAATTTTTTGTAAAAATTTTGCAGAAAATTTTTTTTTAAAAATTTTGCAGAAAATTTTTTGTAAAAATTTTACAGAAAATTTTTCGTAAAAATTTTAACGCAAATTTTTTGTAAAAATTTTACACAAAATTTTTTGTAATAATTTTATACAAAATTTTTTGTAAAAATTTTATACAAAATTTTTTGTAAAAATTTTATACAAAATTTTTTGTAAAAATTTTATACAAAATTTTTTGTAAAAATTTTATAATTTTTTTTTTATATTTTATAAAAAATTTTTTTCTAAAAGTTTTATAAAAAATCTTTTGTAAAAATGTTATACATATATAGAAAATTGTTGCTACATATTTTAAAGCAAATTTTTTGTATAAACTTTATCGAACAATTTTTGCAAAAATTTTAACGAACATTTTTTGTAAAAATTTTAACGCAAATTTTTTGTAAAAATTTTACACAAAATTTTTTGTAATAATTTTATACAAATTTTTTATAAAAATTTATACAAAATTTTTTGTAAAAAATTGTTTGTAAAAATTTTATACAAAATTTTTTGTAAAAATTTTATAATTTTTTTTTATATTTTATAAAAATTTTTTTCTAAAAGTTTTATAACAAATATTTTGTAAAAATGTTATATATAGAAAATTGTTTGTACAAATTTTAACGCAAATTTTTTGTATAAACTTTATCGAACAATTTTTGTAAAAATTTTAACGAAAATTTTTTGTAAAATCCTTCTCAAACAATTGTTGTAAAAGTGTTAAAGTAGATTTTTTTTTGAACTTTATGATTAATTTTTTTTTTAAATTTTATCGAAAATATTTTGTAAAAATATAATAAAAATTTTTCGTAAAAATATAAAAAAAAATTTTTTTGTAAAAGTGTTATAGAAAATTTTTTATAAAACATTTTTACAAAAAATTTCTAGTAAAAATGTTATAGAAAATTTTTTGTAAAAATTTTATACAAAATTTTTTGTAAAAATTATTTCAAATTTTTTTGTTTAAATTTAATTGAAAAATTTGTTGTAAAAATTTTAAATGCCATTATGAGGGGTTATGGGGCACTGCCTCAGCTACCAACGTAGAAAAAATTCAAAGGCTCCAAAACAAGATTCTTCGTATAATTACATCTGCTCCTTGGTATATAAAAAACTCGAACATCCATAAAGATCTAAACGTGTTAACAGTTAAAGCGGAAATAGCGAAACTTGCCATAAGTTATTTAAAGAAGCTTGAAACTCATCCGAATCCACTGGCCCGTAACATACTAAATGAACCTGGTTACATTCGACTAAGAAGGAGGGACACTGCTTCTCTCATCCGTACATCAGAGGGATAACCCGCAAATTACAGTAACCGTGAAACATACATTTTTTTGTCCAGCACTGGTTGGACTTAACAAGTATATTTTTAGACTTAAGATATGAGTAATTATTGATAGTTCAATTATATTGAAGATACAATAAAAAAAATTGCGAAAAAAAATTATGAGGGGTAGTTAGAGGGTTAATATGTTCTACAAAAATATTTGCCATAACATTTTCTCCAGAATTGCTAAACATACCATTTACCTCCGATGTGAAGAAAATAAGGTTTTATATACGGATATGCTGCAAGAACTGACCAGAGCTGAGAAACTTTAACCTCTAAAATAAAATTCTAATGTGATATTTTAAAATTCCGACACACAAAATATTTTTTTTTCTCTACCAGAATTAATCGTCGGAACCCCGCAATTTTTTCCCTGTTGAACTGTGTTGTTTTAGATGATCAATATTTTACAAAAAATAATTCTTCCGTAGAATTTAATATATTAATATGATTGAAGCAGGAGTCAATTCGTTTTTCTTTCAAATACCGAGAAATGTGTGCTATTTATATAACTTTCATTAAGTTTTCTTAGTGGACGGCGATTATATATGTTCTATATTCTACTTACGGCGAACACCATCACAGTCATGCACTCGCGCATGTTTTGAATTCATGTTTACAGAACACAATCAGATGTGCATGTAAACAAGTGTCTAAGAAAAATTACACGTGTGTGATTACTTTTACATGTCTACGTTAGATACCATTTGTTTCATACTTGTACATCATTAAATTTATTTCTTAATAATCATTTTTTTTTGTTCTTTTGATTATTTTCTACCACTTTGTTTGTTTGTTTGTTTTCTTCGCACTAGCACTATAGAGATTTTTATCTTTTTTTATACACTGTCATTCACTTGAATGCGATCACTAACTATTGGTACTTTCCTTTTCTTATTAAATAATTTTGCTTTAAAAATCTGTGTTATACAAAGGATTCTATAATTGGGAAGAATAGAATGAAGAATATAGGAAGCAGCGTTTTCTTATAAAAGGAAGGAAACATTTTTGTTGTTCATATTCAAGCAAATATTGAATAAGTTTTTTTATGTCGTATCATTTTATTAAACAAATAATAGCACTTTATTCCGCTGCACCGAATTATAAACACTCATTATCTTATATTTTTATTTTTTTATTTATTTTAAATTTTATTTTATAAAAATGTCTGATACAAATTAGACGTTACACGTATAGTAGCAAATCAGTTTAATTTGAAATGGAAATTAAAATTTTGTTGAATTTTCGATTTTTTATCGTATCAAAATTTTTTGCTAATATTATTAAAATTTTTTTTTTAATTTATTCGACTTCTCTGGTAAAAATTTGTACTATTCAATTTCTGATTTTTTGTTATATCTGTGGACAAAATCGAGTTTAATATAATTTCTAGCAGCTCTTTGAGATGACGTGGAATACAATTGTGAATGAGCTTGCTAGATCTTGAACCCCCGTCTTGCAACAAATAGATAGGTCAACTAGTCGACGTTCCGCCAAGTGGCGGTAAAGAGAATTTTGAGTGGGAATAACTTGAAGTCGAACAGACAAGATGGTCTAACAAGGTCACCTGCAAGATAACGATGCTTCTATGGCCTAATACTCTGATTATAACTTTGAAAAAAACGCCGCAAAGACAAATGCACCCACCGGCGGCTGTGCATTGATTGATTGGAGTCCATGTTAGGACAGGAAATCTTCCATACAACGAATGTTTTCAGGATAAGGGGTAGGAAGAAAACAAAGAAGCGCCTACATTGCTATTATCCAGCACTCTCTAGGTACTCATTTCCTGATAGTACGAGGTTTCAAAACCATACATATACATATGTTGGGCTGTAACTAAACAAGGATAAATTCATTTACCTGGGTTTCAGCATTAGATTTTGGATTTATATTATTGGATTTATATTACTCTTTCAAGTACTCGTATCAAAAGCCAAATGTACACAAATTTTTTTTTTTCAATAATTACAGGTTTTAATCAGTTTTAAGTTAAAGCACAATTAATTTTTTGTTTAATTACTAAATATATATTTGTTGAAAACAAAAGAAGAAATCCTAAGTAAACAATAAATTGAATCAATTACTTATTTCATTAAATTTTAATCTAAAACCAATTAAAACGTACACAGAAATATGTATCACCAATTAAATATTTTAATCAGTTTTTAAAAAATTTTCCTTAAAATTTAAAAAAAAAATTGCGTTAAAATTTTTACAAAAAATTTTCTGTTAAATTTTTACAAAAAATTTTCTATAAAATTTTTACAAAAAATATTTGATAAAATTATTACAAAAACTTTTCGACAAAATGTTTACAAAAAATTTTTGATAAAGTTTTTACAAAAAATATTTGACAAAATTTGTATAAGAAATTTTCAATAAAATTTTTACAAAAACATTTTCGATAAAATTTTATAAAAATATTTCTATATCTTTAATGAATAGTAATAATCAAGTTCAAAATAAGAAAATTAAAAACCGAACATATATACATATCGTCACCTAAAATGCAAAAGGCCGTAACTACTCTTTTTAGTTTTTTACAGGAGACGGAATAAACGTTATAAATTAAAGACTACTTAAAACTTAATATCCAAATTTTAGATTCAAACTTAGAAAACAAACATAACACACATTGAAAGATAACACAGCACAACAAAATAAAAAAAATTTCATGTGCTCTTAAAACCACTATATAATTTTGATGTATCATGACTACCTTTGTACAAAAATGGTAAAATTTTTAAATTCTATGGATAGATTTTTTTTTAAAAATTTTTTTTTTAAAATTGCAATTTTTTTGAGGCGTTTCTTCAAATAATTAATGATAACTCAAAAACTACTAGTCCGATATTATTAAAATAAATTTAGAAAAATTAAGATTTGCATAGCCTTTAATTCGTCTATATATCGCGTTTCAATCGGATCAATAGTATCGGAGTTATAATAAAAAACTTAAGAAAAAAATATATTTTTTACGTAAAAATGGCAAAAATTTTCGTTTTAAAAAAATCATAAAAATCGAAAACGGCAAAAAACTTCCAGATTCATTTTTTTATCGCATAGCGACGTATAATAGCAACAAAATGAGATATCGACCATAAAAATCGATTGATTTTTTTCGAATTTATTCACATTTTAGTGAATTCGCTCATTTTCACAAAATTTTAGTTTTTTGCTTGATATACGCATTATAGCGGGTTTTCAAATGTGTGAAAAACATAAATTTTCCAATTTCAAGGGGTGCATGTCGGATTAATGTTAGATTTGATGAGAAACTTCCACCCACAAAATTTTAGTCGAATTCGACAACGTTAACACGTAGCGCATAGGCCCCAAATCTGAAAAAAAGCGTTTAAATCGAAAATAATTGACAAATTTTCAGTTTTTGCAAAATTAACGCTATTTATTTCCCCTTTTGCAAAAAAGTGGATAACAAATTATACTGAATCATTGTCATTTATTCAAAAAGTTTTTTTGATCCGAATAGCTCAAATAGAATTTAAAAGTATTTGCTGGCATGATTATATTACATTCCGAAATTAAGAGCTCCCCTAAATGATATAAAACTAAATCGAAATCTAATGGCTTTAATCACAAAAATAACCATATGATGCAGACAAAATTCGTTTTATTGGCGTAATATAATTAAGATGACAGATGTCGTTGAAGTTTATTTTAATCTTAAGTACCATAGAATATTTAAACATAAACAGCATTAAAATAAAACCCATAAAAATAAGCAGCCTATAAAAGAGCAGCAATCGTCATGTTTATAACAACTTTTAGCTAAAATTTAATTTCGAATTACAAACATTTCCGTAATAAACCTACAAATGCGTCATTCTCAAACAAAATTTCGTATCTTTTAATTTTGCCTAAGAAACGATTAAATTTTAAAATTAATATGTTTGCTTGTTTATGATCGAAAATAAATACGAGCGTTTAAATTTGATAATAAAACTTTATTTCTGTTGCTTCGGTTGTTGTTGGTTAAAAATCTTTTAGCTTTCGCTAGTGTGCGTTAAAGCAAAAAAAAAAAAAAAAACATTTACTGACATTCAAAAACACACAAAGTTTTCCATTATAAAACTAAGTTTTCCCTTTGCCTAAGTGGTAAGAACTTTAATTTTATACACAACAAAAAAATTAAGAAAAGTATTTTAGTTTTCATTGTTTATTTTTTTTTCTCTAATTAAAAATATTTGTTTTTTTCTTCTCTAACATAAGAGTCGTTCTGTTAAGTAAACTTCTTAAAAATTTTTTGTTGTTTTTATTTTGGTTAAACTTTATCAGCAAAAATTATATCTTTATCGCTATTGAAAATAAATAGTCAAATTTGCCATTTCAGTTGTATTGATATTTATTTTTATAAATAAAAAAAAAAAAAAAACAATAATATCGCGGATTTTTTTTAGCTGCATGAGCAAGCTCATTTAATGAACAAATGCCTACTCATACCATGCTATCAGAGATAGATAGCCCTTTTTATGCTAAAATACATAAAACTGCAGGGTGCCGAAATGCTCACTAACTGCAATTATGTGTGAGTATGCACATTTTAGTTTTTTTCTGCTTTTTTCAAACATGTGTAAGAGACTAGAAAATATTTTGTGTTTGTTCATTTATGAGTGAGATGATTTATTTTTTTTTCCTTTCTATTCAAAAGTGAATAAATGAGAAAATATTATGTTTTTTTTACAATTTTGTTAATTTTTCATAAATGAGTAGATCGTAGAAAAATGTTCGCATTAAGCATTCGCATAAATGTATGTATTTTTGTACGTATTTATGCAGTAATATTTATGAGAAATTTCATAAATGAACGCTCATAAATGAAAACCGTTCATAAATGAAAAAAAAATACAAACATTCATGTAAAAGAGCATTAATGAGAATCAGTTATTCCAATACCTATTACACATACGAACAGTGTTACCATTTGCGAAGATTTATCTTACTTTTGAAGTTTGTTGAGATATCAAAAAGATTAAAGGATTCTTTAGCTAAAAATAAAATTTATATCACTGTGATATTTAGTACTATTTAGTACTATTTAGTTTGTTTTAAAAATATGTAAATGCATTGTAAGAGATGAACATATTTATATTGAAAAGTTTAACAAAAATGTTGTAAACAATTGTACATATCATATCTATTTTTCGATTAGGATGAAATAAATTTTAAAGATGATTGTTAAAAGTTTTATGTTAGAAGGGGAAATAGTTAAAAAAAACTTAGATTTTAACGTGGATTTTTTGAAAATTGTAGTTTTAAGTACCTGCTAATACTAACAAGCAATAATAAGAGTATTTCCAAATTAGTGAGAATCTTTTAAATGTAAAATAAATATAAAAACGTATAAATATAATTATTATTAATTCAATAAAATAATTCAAAAAAAAAAAAATATTTATAATACGAAAAAAAATATTTTATTGTTTTGAAGATTTCTGGAAAAAATATGGTAACGCTGTATATGAATAATACGGATATTCTTCGTTTTTCATCGTAACATGTACACTGAACCAAAAATTTAACTAAATTAGATAAAAATATGCAACATAATCAATTGAAAAAATTTTATATTTTATAAGTAAATATCACACTGTGTAATTTTTTAAGTCATGGCAAAATAACCATATACAGACACCACTACGTCATAAAAGACCAAAAAAAAAGACCCCTGTCTCCCAGTTTTGCCCAAAGTCCTCCAGTTTTTTTTTTTATGGGCCCTCAAAGATGTGGGCCCTCGATGTCATTTTTGCAAAAAAATTATCATTTCCTCAAGCTCATATTTTGCAAACCGTTTGAAATTTTGATATACTCTCTTAGGCAAAGTTGTAGCTCTTGTCATAAAGAACAAAAATTGTTAACATATAAAATCCAAAAAAAAACTTCATCTTCAAGGTCAAAATCGCAAAAAACTTTAAAAAATTCAATTTTTTTTACCTTTTTTCCCCTGTTCAGGTCCATAGGTAGCAAACCGTTCAAAATTCAAGGCAACAATCAACTACAAAAGGGAACCTAAGATCACAATAAACAACTTTCTAGAACATATGAACTTCCTAGGAATGATTCTTAACACCGTTTAGGTAGCGCTTAGGTAGCCGCAAAATTTATCACTTTCGCAAATTTTTTCACTTTTGCGGCTACCTAAGCGCTACCTAAACGGTGTTAAGAATCATTCCTAGGAAGTTCATATGTTCTAGAAAGTTGTTTATTTAAATCTTAGGTTCATTTTTGTAGTTAATTGTAGTTGATAAACAATGCATTTCGTCAGTTTCTTAGTAGTTTTTCTTTTGGATTATGAACAGTCATGCCTAAAAGGCAACCAAAAAATGCAAAAGAGCATAAATGAGATAAGTTCGTGCGTGTTTATAAAGAGCGATGTTTTTTTTTCAATGCAAAGCACAAACCAGTTTCTGATCCAGTGTTGTCAGGTTTTTGGGGATTTTATCCCCAAAAAAATCCCCAAATCGACTTTGACTTACCATAACTTCTGTTCTAATATTTGAATATTTTCAATTTTTGACTTTTTTAATTGTTTAACATCTGCTTTACAAAAATATTCCAGAAACCTGACGTGTGTCACTTGTTAATAATGTCTGTCGAAGAAGAATTTAGCGAGCATCTTCAAAAATTTCAACAAGGATAGCGACGAAGAAAACTACTTAATACTGCTAAATAAATATTTTTTGTGAAAAACAGTATTTTGTTTGTTAAATTCTTTTTGCAGCGTTCAATCCTGTTTTAAAATTTTTCAATTCCATTTATTAACTTGATTGTGGATTTTCAATAAAATTCTGTTTTTCTTTCATTTGTGCTCTTCTTTATCTATATTTTTAGTACACTTCTAAGCAAGTAAGGACTTTCTAGTTTTCACCACGTGAAAAAGCGTCTCAAAAACTATCGAAACAAAAAAAAAAGTGGAAAAAATTTTTTTTAGTCATAAGCCACCTTTTCATAGGGCGGGTCACATATATTGAATTTAATTCCATAATAAAATAACAAAACTTGATTAAATAAACAAAAATTTTATCAAATCAATGGATAAATTATCCACATTAACTTCTTTTAGGGATGTAAATTTAACTAAATTTATGGGTTGTTTTTCTTATAATGCACAGTGGGGCAGAATATAATGCACAATAGGCCCATTGATCCAAAATTTGACATAGGCATAAGAGAGGAGTATCTGAACTTAAGTTTTAAAGGTAAATGCCTTACACCCTCTAGAGGTGGCGCTATGTGGTCTCAAATTTTGGGAACCTCGCACCTGAAAATTATTTTACAGCTTGCCATTTCTTCAGTTTTATTCTGATATTTGAAAGTTTTACATGGTCTTAAAGGTGTTGTCAATACCTACAAAATGATATCTAAATTTGCAAATAATCATTTAAAATGATTGAGTTATAAGTTATAAGCATTTAAGGAAATACAATTTTTGATTTTCGCTACCCTGGTCCAGTTTTTTTTTTTTAAATATTGCGTACAATTTTTACCCAATTTTTCTAAATTTTTTATAATAGTTAGCGAGCTATATTCTCAATATTTTTGATAAAATTGAAGATTTTATCTTTATTAAATTAAAAACTAGACGATTTTCAATTTAAAAACCCAAAATTATTGCATTTTGGTGTAGTTTAGGCCAAAAAGGTCACTAACGTTTTTTTTTATTTTTCTTAAGGAATATTTAAAATTTTTATATTTTTGTATAAGCTAACTATATGTGTGTACGTTTAAAATTATAATCAGATATCAGCAACAGATTTTAAAATTTTAATATTTTGATTCTGCCCCACTGTGTAATGTTTTACTACTGTTCAACTAAATTTTTGTTAATTTAACAGAATTTTATTTAAATTTTTTTAAATTTTATTGAAATAGGTTTTAAACAAAAGAAATTCTATTAATTTGAACAAAATATATTAAATATAGATTTTTAATAAAAATTAGGTTTATTTAACTACACTGTCCAACAGCATTTTTGGAACAGAATAGCGACCCTATAATTCTGAAAGGTTATGTTGAGTAGATAATTTTTGTAGAACAAACTTATGGTCCAGCACGTCTGAGTTTTTTATTACAGTGGGTCAAAGTTTTCATTTTTTGTCGAAGGGAGCATTATACTATATGAAAGAAATGCTGTAAGTTAATGTCTGAGAGAATTCTTATGGTCAGAGTTGTATTGTGGAATTGTATGAGGATTATTTTTGTGGAAGATCTTAACCCTCTAACTAGTCTCTTTACGGGTCAATTCGACCAAAAAATGAAAACTTTGACCCACTGTAAAAAAAAACTCAGACGTACTGGACCATAAGTTTGTTCTACAAAAATTATCTACTCAACATACCCTTTCAGAATTATGGGGTCGCTATTCTGTTCCATTCAAAAAGTCTTAATTTGTTGGACAGTGCTATTTTTGGTTCTACCCATTTTTTTGTAATATTCTATTAAATTTGGTTCAGTGTATGTAAGCTAAAAAAAAACTAACATCGTAAGCAGAGCATTTTTTGTTGTTAATTTATGACCGTGAAAAAAATATAAAATTTTATAAATCTCATTTATGAGAAATATCATAAATGTTGAAATTTCAACACTTATAAATGAAAAATTCTGAACCCTGCAATTATTCAATGATTTTGGAATTTTTAAATAAAAAATTTTCTAGTTTTTAACTGGGAAAAATTTTAATTTAAACATTTTCCACAATATTTGAAAATTTTGCTCAGCAACTACGAAAAGAGAATTAAAAAAATTGCTTAAAATTTAACTCAATATTTTGAAAAAAAAAAACTGGACCAGGGCACTGAAAAATTCAAAAGTTTTATTTTAAAATGCTTACAACTGGCTGGGATTTTAAAATATCACTTACAGATAAAAGCATAATTTTGTAGACCATGTATAATTATAAAACATCGACCAAAAATTTAAAGAAATGCCAAGTTGTATAAAAATTTGAAAGTGCGAGGATTCCAACTTTGAGGCCACATAGAGCCCGCCAAATACAAGCGAATATTGGCCAGCGTCAAAATTTTAGCTCAGATATTTCTCTGCTGTGCTAATGTCAAATATTTCAGCAATTGGCCTAACCCTTTACAAATGGCTGATTTATTTTCAAAATAAATCCTACTGCCCTAGTGTGCAATACTCCTGACTAATTTACTGACTATGATAATTTAGTGCTGTTGTTAGCCTTTTCCGCGGGTTTATTAAATATATAAGACATTACGTTAACATACGTACACATGCGATTTTACAGTTAAAACTTTAACAGTTACGATTAAAAGCATTTTTGTAGTTTTTGTTAAAACACAAACAAGTTAGATTTTAGTAGGTGTTATCGATATACGTTTGCTTTGTTTCGATTTAGGTTGTAGGGAGACTTTATGTAATTCGCGACATATTTAAATTTTTATTATTACTAATTAATATTGTTTTATTTTTTTTTTCTTTCTTTTTAGTTATCCGTCAAAAAAGCAAACACAGTAACATTTATTTGCTCTAAGAAATGTTTATAAAAATATATATCAAATAAATGATAAATGTAAATACAAAATTAACTTAATAAAAAAACCTAAAACCTTCGAAGCAAATTAAGTGTTCCGTCTCCAGTATATTTATTTAAAAACAGGTAAGCAAGATTGAATTTTTATTAATTTAAAAATATTTTAAATATAGAAAATAAGAACCCCACTGTATTTAAATATATTTCTTAGAAGAAAACTTTCTTTCACAAACAAATATCAGTCATAAACAAACATTTTTATTTATAATTGCAACCTTTTTTTAATTTATTTTTATACTTTAAAATAATACAACAATTTATTTTTACATCGTTTATCTTTGTTAAGAGCCTCAAGTCAAATTAAATTTGATTACATTTGCACTCGCATGATTGATACAATTATACCGCAGGGTTATTTTTGTAAAACAATTTCGAAAATTATTTCTATGAAAACTGTAATTGAATTTTTTTCTAAATGCAGCAATAAAACACCACAATAGAAATAAACAATAAGTTTTATAAAATAATCTCTCTCTCTCTCGTTCTCTAAAAATACCCTCGAGTAGGGTATTGGTTCAAATAAAATTGAACCACAAAAACCATGATTACAATGATTACAAATGTTACAAAAATATACTCGTACATTTGCGTGAATGTGTGTGTGCATGTAAAAGTGTCTGTGTGTGTTCAATAAAATATTTTACACAATAGAAAAGCAAAAATTATTATTATAGATTGATATTGCATGGATTGATGGTTCAGTTAGGGGGAGAAAGATAAAAATTATATTTATTTGCTTTGTATGGAAAAGTTACCATAACTGGATAACTGGCGGACAAACATTAAAACATCATTAATGTTTGTACACAAAGGGTAAAAACGTAATCCTATTGATAATGCTGCAATGTGTGCCCGTCTGTCCGTCATCCAACATAGCTATTTATCTCGGGAACCGTAAAAGGTAGATTAATGAAATGTTCAAAATAGTTTTACTACGATGGTCTCAGGAACAAATACTAAAATTTTAAAATAGAGCTTTTCGCAGACTGAAAAGTCTCTGATTGTCACTCATTTGGAAGTGGGCAGGAGACGATTGGTTTGTGACATCCGCTTCAAAAGCTAGCTAGAGTTAGAAGACATTATGGTTATATAAACTGAATGGTCGGATGAAGGTCTCAGGAAACATTCCGTTGAGTCGTGATTGCACCGTAGAATTGAAAGCAGTCCTATCACCCAGTCATGGGTTGAATCAATTACTTTCAATTTCAATTATAAAATTACAGGTAGTGTGTAATTGGATATTCTCAATTACACATTACAAGTAATTGTAATTTAAATCAGGTACTAAAGTCAATTAAAACTACTTGTAATTTGTAATCGAACATTTTCAATTACACTACATGTAATTGTAATTAGCAATTCTCAATTACAAATTACAAATTACAAATTACAAGTAATTGTAATTGTAATTAGGCCATAATCATTACTTTTAATTAAATACAATCCTATTAAATTCCTTAAAATTTTCTATTGCCTACAATTATAATTTTCAATTAATTGAAAACTTCCAATTACAAACTGTAATTGACATCTCCCAAGTCTGATATCACCACTATAGGGGATGAGGGTTAGCTGCCCATATTACGCAATATCCAATTTGCTATTTTTTTAGAGGGACACCGAAGCAGGCTACTAACTTGATGGGTCCCTTTTTCAACCCCCTGCGAGGGGCTATTTTTGTTTATTTGATTTATCTTAAATGTCTTTACAGAAATCAATACACACAGAGATAGCCGATAGACCCACACGCTGCCCACTAAAAACTAGGAGCAGTCAGTAGGCACTTTAGGGGGTCAATATGACAGCTAATATAGACTGCAGAAAGGTCCTAACTTTTACAAAAAAAGCAATACACACAGAGATAGCCGATAGACCCACACGCTGCCCACTAAGAACTAGGAGCAGACAGTAGGCAGATTAGGGGGGTCAATATGACACCCAATATAGACTACAGAAAGGTCCTAACTTTCACAAAAATAAATTCGGTGAAATTTTTACAAAAACCTTTCGATAAAATTTTTACAAAAATAATTTCGATAAAATTTTTCCAAAAAATTTTCGATAAAATTTTTACAAAAAATTTTCGATAACATTTTTACAAAAAATTTATAATTATTTAATTGACCCTGTTTTTATATTGTTTAGAGATAAACTTTGTTCGTTTTTGGGCTTTTAAGATCTTTTTTGCAGAAAATGTAAAATAATTTTTTACAAAAAACTTTCGATAAAATTTTTACAAAAAACTTTCGATAAAATTTTTACAAAAAACTTTTGTTAAAATTTTTACAAAAAATTTTAGATCAAAATTTTTACAAAAAATTTTCGATCAAAATTTTTATAAAAAATTTTCGATCAAAATTTTTACACAAAATTTTCGATCAAAATTTTTACAAAAAATTTTCGATCAAAATTTTTACAAAAAATTTTCGATCAAAATTTTTACAAAAAATTTTCGATCAAAATTTTTACAAAAAATTTTCGATCAAAATTTTTACAAAAAATTTTCGATAAAATTTTTACAAAAAATTTTCTATTAAATTTGTACAAAAAATTTGCGATAAAATTTTTACTAAAAATTTTCGATAAAATTTTTACAAAAAATTTTCGATAAAATTTTTACTAAAAATTTTCGATAAAATTTTTACAAACAAGTTTCTATATAATTTTACAAACAATTTTTGGAAAAAAAATTACTATGGTGAAAGGTATATAAAATTCCGCATGGCCGAATATAGCACTATTGCTTGTTTAAAAAGGTATTGAATTGGCTCATTTCTCTTTGTTTTTGTTTTAATTGGTATTTTTGAAGTATTTTTGTTTTTAATCTTCTACTACTTTTATAAAAGCAAAATCCTTTTTATTATTGTGCCAGTAAAACAAAGTGTTTTTTTACCCAATAATTACACGATATGATAGAAGGCACATCACCATTTATTTTATCTCAATACAAAATATTATTATTTTTATGGAATTTTAATATATTTTTGATTTGCAATATTCGTGTTTTATTTATCATCTGGATTTTAACGGGATTTTTATGTTTGTTTCTTCACTTTAAAATTGAAATGAGTTTTATGATTGTTTTAAGTGCTTTTTGTTAGCAAATTGCAATTAGATTTGCAGTGAGTGCAAACATAAACATTAATTGGTATTAAAACAAATATCAAATGTAATTGTTATGCATAAAAAACGTTTTTAATTCCAATTTATATAGCCTTGTTATAGAGTCATAAAAAACGATGTTTAATTTTAATAGTAACTATTTATTTAAATGCAAGCAATTGACATAAATCTTTTTAGAAAAATGTTTCTAAATAAACGATAAAAACAAATAGTCTAAAATTATTGCTTTTATCTTAGAAATTTGAATTTTTATTAATGTTTAAATTAAAGTTTAAAAATTAAACAATTTACGAAAATAAAGGATTTTTACTCATTCCCAGCAAAATGTGTAAAAAATTGGAATCAAGTTTGGCATCATCGATCCTTATTTCTTTCGAAATGGTCTAAAAGGTACTTTTTACTTTCATAAATTAATCAGTTAATATCAACGACATTCGATTCCAACTTGCGCAGCTTGCCATACAGCATGGTTAACAATAGATTTATTGCCAAATCAGTTTGGCTTTATTTCAAGAAGTAAGCGCCTCAATGGGCTAGTAGGTAGTGTGCTAGTCTATAAGTCCGGTCTTGTGGGTTCGATTGCCACCAAAGACTCTGAAATTTTTTCACTATAAGTTGGGAGAAAGACCAAGAAGGTCTTTAGATATAATCTATGTGCCTGCAAATGGTTAACTGCGTTATCTGTATTATCGGGCCAAGTTAAAATCGAAGTAGGACGATACTTGCAGGTTGTGCCTGGAAAAAGGCTAACATAAAAAGGCTTTGGACAACGGGCAGACACACATTAAAAAATGGAGATGATGTGGAGTCCTTAGCCTTATGAAAATGTTAGCAATTATCATAGACTCGATGATGAGGAAGAATGTCGATATGTATCAATCGCCAGTCTGAAATCACAACAGTCGAGAGTAAACTTAATGAAACTAACGTATTCGTAAAATTTCCAGTCGGATACCAGAAGTCATTGGGAAACGAAAGGGGTCAAAAAGGGTCCCATAAAGTTATTAGTTTCCTTGGGTATCCCTCTACAAAAAAAGATATTTACAGATGTGTTTCTGTACACTGGCCCCCTTTCATACGATTGAAACCTTCTGAATATTTTGTATGGGGCTATATAAAGTCCTTGGTTTATGCTGACGAACGAGAAACTTTTGAAGTCGGTTGGAAGCCAAAATTCCAGCCACCATTGACGACAGATTTACTGGAAAAAGTAGTCAGAAATTAGACTGATCGATTGGAGCGCATGTAACTCGTAGCCGCGGCGGACATATACCGAAAATAATATTAAAAAATTAATGGCTTGTATTATCATCTTAAGTTCTCATGCAGTTCAAAAACACCCACATTTGACATATCATCAGTCTTACAGGCAGTAGGGTACAATTTTGCTCTGCAATATTGCAATCATTAGGCATTACTACGTATAAACAATATTTAATATCACTTATACGCATTTTAATATTTAATATCACTTATACGCAGTTTGAAAATTATTTTTGTTAATTTAATTATTGTTGAAAATAGTATTTCAAAATATATGCACTTGCCCATATTTTTGATCGGTATAGTGGCAACTCAATCTTAGTTAATATTTTACTATAATTCGTAAACAGAAAGAAGAAATTTTGTTAAGCATCCGCTTGACATAGGGTGTACCTTATTGTCATATAAAAAAAATATTATGTGTAATTTTTGAAGCCGGGTGCTTCCTAAGTAGAGGGTGGCTACTACATTTAGACAGACTCGAATGGTGCACAAAGAGCACCTTGGCAGGATGGCCACTAAGGTGCTCAGATATAATAGAAGTATCTTAAGCTGGATAACTACGTTGGTGACAGGTCATGGAAACTTCAAGTACCATCTAGCCAATATGAAAATCGAAGAAGATGAAACTTGCAGACTGTGCCTGAAAGACAATGAGACGCATATTATGTGAATTCTGTCCAGCACTAGCTAGCGGCAGAAATAGTCAGAAATCACTAAAGTCAAGAGCAATGACTGCAGGTGACTCAATGAAGTTAAGGATGCCGAAAAATACATAGCGGATGCCATTGTGGACGGAAGGAGGTCGAAAAAAGGACTCGCTAAGGAAGTATTCTGCTTCGATATCTCACATAAATCTTTGAGAATTATGTTAAAAACTGAGCTTAGATTATGACTTGTATCTTTTTTCACATTTAAATAAAGACGAATCCTTAGCAGGTGATTGACTTGGATATCGGAAAAGCTTACAATATATCAAACTCTAGATTAAAAAATTGTAATGTCAAACTGATAGACAGAAGAAAGTTTAACTATCTAAATTCGCCCATTCAATCACCCAGTCTTAATCTGCCTTGGACTAGACGAAGTCAGATAAATAAAAACTGACAAATAATATTGTAGAATTTATTCAAAATATGTGAACCTGTTTTAGTGAAAGGATATTCGCGAAAACTGTAATAAAGTAATAATAATAACATTCTTGTCTTAGGGACAAAGTCCGCTGCAGCCAGTTCCTATAATTTTAATTGATAATTTGTAAATTTATTACTTTTAATTATTCTAAATCAGGGTTAATAAAAGAACCTAAACGTTTTGTGGAAATGTGAATAGAAGGAGACAGCTTCCAAAACAGAGTCCTCGGCAAGTTAGAACTTCTAGTACCCGGTTTTGAGCACAAATAGCTATCAAAAAAAAAAATAGAACAAGAATATGTTTGTTATTTTCAATATATAAAATTCCATTTAACTTCCTTTTATTTTATTTCTGCTCACAGCTGTTTTATAAATTGCTTAAACCACAATTTCGAGTTTAATTAGCCGTAGAAGGTGAACGATAAGAGTAAATAAATTAATCATAATATAAATGCCAACGATATGGCAAAATTACAAATTAGATAATTAACTGTTGCCAGTGATATAGCGCAATCGAAATAATTATTAATAAATAGGAAAATAATTAAATTAAATTCAAAAGCGAGACTTCAACACCGTTTATGTATATTTGAAAAAAACACATGATGAACAAGAAGCAATTGCTGAGAGATGGCAAATTATTTCCACTAACTTTGGCAGCAGTCTCAACCATGAACCGGGGATGGAAAATCATCATGGTAATTTACTCTGCATTCCCATCAGATGGCGAAAATTTAATTTAATTTTTTAACCTCTCTACGTTTCCCATAAACATTATTTTCTATCGATCGTATACGTTAGAAGATATTTTTATTATTATTCTAGGGGGAATATCGAAGCAGACCACTTCCTTAAAGGGTCCCTTTTTGACCTCCTTCTATCCTCAATGATTATAGACAGCCATCTTGTAATTTAAGCCAAACTTACTTTTATTGTGGAACGTGCTACCACCGGTACTTATGCTTTACTGTGATTTTATACTATCGACTGATAAGTGTCTTCATTCTTTCTCATCGTGGAGTCTCTAGTAATTGCTAGCATTTCTCCAAGGCTTAGTTCTTCTATTGCATTCACATTTCACAAGTTTCTGTCCGTGGTCCTAAGTCTTATGCTAGCCAATGCTGGACATTCACACACAAATTGCACTACTACTTCAGCCTATTCCAGAAACAGTCTGCAAGTATCATCTTCGATCTTCGATTTTCATCTTGGCTAGATGATACTTGAAACTTACATAACCTGTCTTTAATGGAGTTAGTAGGCTTACGGTACTACTATCCGAGAATCTTACTTGCCTTCCTTCCAAAGGGCTCTTTGAGCACGTTTCGATCCTGTCTATATGTAGTGGCCTCCCTCCACCTTTTCAAGTTTATTGCCATTGTAAGACCTTTGCTTGCATTAGGCGATTTCCGAGTGTTACTCTGGGTTCTTGAAATTTACAGCAGATCCCCTTTTTGCTAGTTGGTATGCAGCTTCATTTCCAGCTGTACCTATGTGTCTTTTAACGCACAACAATGTTACCTCATCTTATGGTACTTCATATTCGATTCACTTCTTTTAAGTTATAAAACATATTCCAGAACTAGTTTTAGTCGTTTTACTCGTATAACCGACTGGTTTGCAAGTGAAATGAGAACCTTTCTTCCATGCACCTGGTGATTCAACGCATGCAGCAACTCAATCCATTCAGCCTTGTAAACGGTGACTTACTTTTCCAAACGCATACTAAATATTTTAAAAGAAGCGATTGGTAGAATTTAAAAATACGCTATCCAACCCTGGCATGAAACAACTTAGAATAAAATTATATAATTGTATGATAAATTAATAGAAATTTGTACTGAATTAAATGTTCATATATTGTTGTAGCATAAGTTTGTTTAACAAGTTAGCAGATTATGAATGTAAATAACTTTTTTTTTTTTTTTGTGTGAACAAAGTTTTGTTGTTTTTTAACCTTATGGTGTAATGTTTGTTAATATGTACTTTTATAAAAAAGTTTTTGCATTTATCACATTTTGTATGTTTTCTACAATTTTTAACACAAAAACAAAAGCATACAAGTATTTATAGTAAGAACAGTATTTTACGACACGTACATGCATACTGATATTATGATTATATTGCAACCCTGAGTTTCTGATGTATTTTTTTAAGGATTTTGTTGGCTTTTCAAATAAATTAGCAGTTAATAAACCATATTATTTTCGCAAGCCATTTCTTCTGCCTTCAGTAGTTGTTTTACAAATAAATCCAATGTATTGAAACTTTATAGTGTAAAAATTTAGAATAGTATACTTGCCAGATTACATAGAAAGAGTAGAGTGCAATATTCCTCTACAATAAATTGTTGTAAAAAACTTTAGTACGTACCTAAACTTATTGTTCTATTTCTAGTACCTAATTCCTTACTTAAAACATTATGCTAGTCTAGTATAGCTAGTAATAACCAATGAAAATATGCGTATAGTCACTACCAGAACTGCTGGGTATAACCTTTCTTCGCATATCTGTAAATAAAGATTGCACAAGTATTACCCTGCAGTTATATGAACAAGATTATATAACTATATTCTCCTTAAATTTCTGCTCTTATTTCATTATTATAATGCTATTATTAATTTAAGTTTCCCATAGTGCAACAAATCATTTGGCTATTTTTTTCGTCCTAGTAGTAGAAAAGGCTTATTGCCATTTTAATGCTCTACGACAATTATCAGAACATATATTTTTATTAATTCTTTTTGTTTTTTAAATTACTAAACGCAATAGAAAAACATGGTTGAGGTAACCATAATCTAAGAGCAACATACTATAATTAAATTATTATTGAATTTTTTAATTTAATTTGCTTTAACATCTTAGTGCTAATTTTATAGTCGTGCAAACACATACATATTACCTTACCGATGTACCAGTTGATATCCTGAATGTAACGAGTGATTTTTTAAGAGCTTGAGAACTTTTTTTTAAAAAAAAACGCATAAAATTTGCAAAATCTCATCGGTTCTTTATTTGAAACGTTAGAGTGGTCCATGACATTTACTTTTTGAAGATAATTTCATTTAAATGTTGACCGCGGCTGCGTCTTAGGTGGTCCATTCGGAAAGTCCAATTTTGGGCAACTTTTTCGAGCATTTCGGCCGGAATAGCCCGAATTTCTTCGGAAATGTTGTCTTCCAAAGCTGGAATAGTTGCTGGCTTATTTCTGTAGACTTTAGACTTGACGTAGCCCCACAAAAAATAGTCTAAAGGCGTCAAATCGCATGATCTTGGTGGCCAACTTACCGGTCCATTTCTTGAGATGAATTGTTCTCCGAAGTTTTCCCTCAAAATGGCCATAGAATCGCGAGCTGTGTGGCATGTAGCGCCATCTTGTTGAAACCACAAGTACTAATGCATGAAAATCCTAACCTCAAAAAAATCACCCATTACCTAGGCGGGGAGTAAGCGTTGACAATTACAAGGGACTCAATAATAACGAGAGACTCAATAATAAGAAATATGCACAAAGATGCAAAGCTAACAATATTATTTTTAACAATAACAATTTTTCTTAATACCAGAAAGCGGCCAACTTTGCAGCTAAGAGCCTTTTTAATAAGGCTCTTAGCTGCAGCTAAGAGCTGCAACAAAACCCAGAGTCTTTGGCGGGAATCGAACCGACTACTTCCATACTGTTAGACTATCATACTACCGCTCACTGTATGAAAGATGTCTCAACTTAATTCCAAATACTATAAATTAATTCCCCTCGGTATAATATTGTCTTGTTATCTTCTAATATATTTACGCTGGTATATATGGGGACACCAGTCCCCGAGCCTTGCATGGGTCTGATGAGTGGAAGATAACCATCCAGGTATGATGAGTGTACAAACAGTTGGCACCACGAGAAATGGTACGCACAGGGTAACTGGTTATTGGTGAGGTCTTTCGGAAAGTGACGTGATGTCTGTGGTTTAGGTCTAAATTGCGGGAAGAGCTATTTAGTCCGAAGTGCTGTTGCAGTTCAATAGAGACACCAATAACGTATCACGAGTTTAGATAGTCTCTAAGTCCTAAGCATAGGCCTGCCAGCTATTTTCCAAAAATTGTTACTAGTTGTGTCGCTATAAGCAACAGGACCTTGGTAGACGCATTGTTTACACGCTGTGGTAAAAACCATCGTCAGATTAAGGACACACTCCACTTTTAACAACCTAAATCTGTATCATACTATATATTGGCTTAAGACTCGAATTCTGTACTGAGGGTAGGGTGTCTAACATAAAAATATTATGCTTTTCAACCTAGAACAGTGGTGTTCTTTTTCATATTTCCTACATTCGTGAGATACAATTTTAATTAAATAATTAATTGATTTAAATAATTGTTTAATTAAGATTTTATGTTTTGTTTTAAACAAATATATATTTGAATTAATTAAAAATTTAATTGAACTTTATTTTAAAACTGATTAAAACCTTTAATTGGAGGAAAAAAAATCCGTGTCTATAATAAAAAAAAAATGCTCTGCTACCCATACACTCAGCGTGTTACCTTGTTTGCAATCCAACGATGAAAATTCAATAAGCTTGTGCTGCTTCTAACACAAGCATACAATTTCATAGTATGTGTTTGGGCATCACTGCTCTAATATTATTTTTAAATATTTCTAACGGCCTAATTTTACACAAATAATTTATTTAGATCACCATTGCGTAAATGTAAAATTTAATGTAAATTTTATTGAGCATTATAATCGATAAAATTAAAAATTTACACTGCAAATGCAAATAACAATTTGCGTTGAAAAGTGCGGAAATAATTATTAAGAAAATATTTAACAAATTTATTTAATGTGAGAAACACTTGTAAAAACAAATTAAAATAAATGTTAAAACTATTTATATTCTCTAATTATTAATGGCATTTAATTCATTTTTGCATCACTGCTGAACAATTAAAATTTTGCTGCTCTTCCTTCAGCTGTGTGGATAAATTTTAATATTCAAAAGTAGAAAACTTATTAAATGTTTAGTGCTTTACAAGTCAATCAAATGAAAAATTTAAATAAAAACTCGTACACTAATTTTTAAGATTTTTTATAAAAAACAATTTATTTACACAAACAAAAGATTACTACTATTTTCAAAATTCTAAACAGAATGAATAAATATTTAATAGTTGAAAACAAAATTAAACTTGAAATTCAAAGCTATTGTGATTAGAAAATACTTTTAGAACAAAGTAGTTTTATTAACAAGTTTGAAAAATAACTATAAATATTATAACATAACTACGCCACAGTACCCCCGCCCTAGTAACAACGATATTTTAAGGTAGAGCAAAGGTAACACGACGTCCTGAACGAAGTTTAATTCCATCACTATTGCGTTTCGTATGTTCTGAAGCTGTTTCGGAATTACTATTTGAGTTAGCTTTCGGATCTTCTTTGAAAATAAATGCTGGCTTGATGCGGTCTATAGATATAACTTTTTCTTTTCCATTTACAAGACATTTGAAAATTTTGTCATTACGACTAATCACCATATAAGGACCATCGTATGGCCGTTGTAAAGGTTTTCTCACAGCGTCATTTCTGACGAAAACGTGAGTGCAGTTCTTCAACGTATTTGGTACAAAATGATTACTTATACAATGGTGTAGTGCAGGAGTAGCTTTAAACATTTGCATTTTTTCACAAAATTGCTTTACCCATTCACTATTTTTGGTTGAATCTTTATACGTTTCAAAAAACTCACCCGGAAGACGAAGATGCGTCCCATAAATCATTTCTGCAGGAGAAAATCCGATGTCTTGAATAACTGTTGTTCGTAAACTCATTAAAACTAAAGGTAAATTATCAACCCAGTTTTGTTTAGCGTAGCACTTTAAAGCTGCTTTTAAAGAACGATGCCATCTCTCGATGAGACCATTAGCTTGCGGATGGTAGGGCGTTGTATGCAAAACCTTAACTCCAAGAATTTTGGAAAATTCTCTAAATAATGAACTTTCAAATTGCCTTCCTTGGTCAGTAGTGATTTGAGCGGGCACACCATACCGTGAAATCCATCCTTGCAGTAAAGCACATGCTACAGATTCCGCTGTTATATCTTCGAGAGGTATTGCTTCCGCCCACCTAGTAAATCTATCAATACAAGTCAGGACATACCTGTAATTTTTGCATAGCGGTAGAGGTCCAACGATATCAATACTGATATGTTTAAGGCGTTGACTAGGAAGCTCAAAGTTACCAATAGGACTTTTCACATGACGCTGAACTTTCGATGATTGACAGGAAATACAATGCTTTGTCCAACCGCGTATATCTTTCGAAATTGACGGCCAAACGAAGCGACTTTTCACAAGCTCCAAAGTTTTATTTACTCCTGGATGTGAAAGACCATGTAAATATTCAAAAAGTGGCTTTCTAAAACTCGGAGTTATATAGGGTCTTATATTTGCTGAAGATACATCACAGTAGATTTTCATATCAACATTTGGTAATTTCATTTGTTTCAATAGCAGACTTCGCGGAGATTTTAGTATAATTCGCAATTCATCATCTATTTGCTGTTCCTTTGCAAGTGACTCATAATTAATTGCTGATGGCATTGAAATTACGTCAAGGCGCGATAATGCATCGGCAACCACATTTGATTTTCCAGGAACGTATCGAATATCGACAGTATGTTGACCTATAAAATCTAAGTGCCTTAGTTGACGTGGGGAAGCTTTTTCCGGTTTTTGCTTAAATGCAAAAGTTAGCGGTTTATGGTCCGTAAATATCGCAAACTCCCGTCCTTCCAAAAAGTATTGAAAATGCTTTAAGGCGGAATATGCAGCCAAAAGCTCTCGATCATAAGCGCAATATTTAGCTTGCGTTTTGTTTAAGCTTTTTGAGTAAAATGCGATTGGCTTCCACTTTCCATTAATTTCTTGCTGAAGAACACCGCCCATTCCAGTATCTGAAGCATCTACCCAAAGTGATGTAGGGACATTGCTCGATGGATACGACAGCAAAGCAACTTCTGCAAGTTGTTGTTTGCATCCCTCAAAAGCCTTCCTTAGTTTATCATTCCAAATGATTTTTCGATTGTCGTTTTTCTTACAACCTGTATGTAGCTCATGAAGAATAGCTTGTTGTTGCGCTGCATTGGGTATAAAACGTCTGTAAAAGTTTATCATACCCAAAAAACGTCTCAAATCTTTAACAGTGGTTGGCTCTTTGTAGTTGACAATGGCTGCCACGCGTTCTGGTAGTGGTTTTAAACCGTTAGGTGTCACTAAAAAACCAAGAAACTGGAGTTCTGAAACGCCAAAAACAGATTTTGATGCATTAATTTTGACGCCGTAATCTCGTAGTCTTTCGAACAAGGTTCTTATGTGGAGCGTATGTTCTTCCATATTTTTCGATGCAATAAGTATATCATCGATGTACGCATAACAAAAATCTAAACCTCTGATCACTTCATTAATGAATCGTTGAAAGGTTTGCGCAGCATTGCATAAACCAAACGTCATACAAGGGAATTCAAAGAGACCTATAGGGGTAATTATAGCGGTTTTCTCAATGTCATCATTTTCAACCGGTATTTGATGGTAAGCTTTTACCAAGTCAACCTTGCTGAATATTTTTCTACCACTAAGTATATATCCAAAATCATGTATGTGAGGCACTGGATAGCGATCAGGAATTGTAACAGCATTTAGGCGGCGATAGTCACCACATGGGCGCCACTCGCCATTTGGTTTTAAAACCATATGTAGAGGACTCGCCCAGCAACTTTTTGATGGTCTACATATACCTTGCTTTACCATTTTATCGAATTCCTTTTTTACAATTTGTAATTTTTCGGGAGATATCCTGCGCGCTTTACTAAAAACAGGAGGTCCTTTAGTTTGAATATAATGTTTGACAGAATGTTTACCATTACTTGTGAATGACGGCTGTTCTGTCAAATCTGAAAATTCACTAATCAATTTTGACAAATATGAATTTTCTTGGATCGATTTAATAGTCAAAGGATTAAATTCTATAAACAAAGATCCCTGGCTTTCCGATTTTAAAAAATTATCAATAAGACGATTGTGTTTTATATCTACAAGTAATCCAAAATGGCTCAAGAAATCGGCACCAATTATTGGCTTTGGTACATCAGCCAGAATAAAAGTCCACCGAAAGTTTCTCTTCAGGCCTAAATTTAAATTGAGTATTTTTTCGCCAAAAGTTTTTATAGTTGTTTGATTTGCGGCAAATAATTTTAGTGGGGCAGGATCTTGTTGGCGTTGAAAAGAAGTGACAGGAAACACGGATACGTCGGCGCCTGTATCAACAAGAAACTTAAGGTTGGAAATTTTATCTTGAAGAAAAAGGCGACTAATTTCTCGGCTAGCCCCATCTGTCACCATTGACGGGGAGCCTAATAGTTTTCCGAAGAATTTAAATTTGTAGTTGAGAATGCGCATGGTTTCACACATTGTTTCGCTTTTTCACCGAATTTGAAATGGTACCAGCAATATGGTTTATCTTTCTTACCTGAGTACGTGTCTTTTGTACGCGAACGTTGCGAACTACGACCACGGCTCTTCCTACGACTTCGGCCTCGAAATAATTCTTCGACTTTTTTTGTAAGAATATCTATTTGCTTTTCTAAGGCGCTTGTTGTTGGAAATGTAGATACTGCATTTATTTCCCAAGATTCTGAAGTGTCAGCAATTTTGTCTGCCATAATTGCTACGTTGCTAAGTGATTCACTACTTACTGATAAAATTGCTTGCATGTGTTTTGGTAAACGCTGCATCCACAAATTCCTCAGCAACTCGTCCGACACTTTACCATACGACAACGTGGACATCTCGCGAAGAAGTGTTGATGGTTTCTTGTCTCCCAACTCCATATCGCGTAAAAGCTTCTTCATTTGTTTTTCCTGCGAATCAGTGAAACATTCTTGCAGCCGTTGTTTGAGAGTTTCATACATATTGTTTTCCGGAGGTTGCAAAATAATGTCGCTTACTTCACATATTATATTAGCTTCAATAGAACCTACAATGGTGTGGAATTTAGTTGAGTCGGTAGTAATTCCAGCTGTGATGAATTGACTTTCCACCTGTTTAAACCATAATGCGGGATTTGTCTTCCAAAATGGTGGTACCTTCACAGAAACTCGAGCTATTTCACTGTTTATTGGAAGCGAAGAAAAATCATCATCTGAGCTATTATGCGACATGTTAATGATTGCAGTTAAAAATATGCGTATTCAATTCACGGGGTCACCAATTTTAGTGCTTTACAAGTCAATCAAATGAAAAATTTAAATAAAAACTCGTACACTAATTTTTAAGATTTTTTATAAAAAACAATTTATTTACACAAACAAAAGATTACTACTATTTTCAAAATTCTAAACAGAATGAATAAATATTTAATAGTTGAAAACAAAATTAAACTTGAAATTCAAAGCTATTGTGATTAGAAAATACTTTTAGAACAAAGTAGTTTTATTAACAAGTTTGAAAAATAACTATAAATATTATAACATAACTACGCCACAAATGAAATTGTTGTAAAAATATTGTTGTCATGCATTCTGATATCAAACAAATGCCACTGCGTATTTCCATATGAATAAAAATTAAAAATTAATTCTCAATAAATTTACATGGAATTTATATTTGATTTACAAACTTTAAATCCCCTTAATCCTGCCAATAAATATTTTAATACTTTGCAATAATAATTCTTGCTCTTTTGCACATTTTTGCTAATGGAAAAGTGTAAAAACACAAAAAGAAAAATTATTTTATCATTTTTAAATAACGAGAATATTTTACCTTAATTTTTAAAGGATTAATTATCCTTGATATTACCGTTTTGCGTTAATTCTACTGATCTTCGTTTTAGCAACGTTTTTACATGTTTTGATTTATATTGGACTAATATTCTTATCCTGCAGATGCTGTCTGCTCCTCGTTCTCTAATCGTTTACCAAGTCCCCAAGGTCCACCTCTTTGGGTCTTTTCTGTGCAGAACAATATTCTTCAGTAGTTGTGAAAGCATACAGCCTAGTCTTATTTTAGTTTTTATTGTGACAGGCTTTGTATTGTAAATAATCCGACTTTGACCGATGTCTGTCCTTAAATCAACATACCAATGGCTATCGTTAAGGAGGCAGGTTTAAGGTTTCGTACCGACATTAAAGCTGCTAGCATGTCCGTTAAAGTTAAGTCTAGCATATCATAAGCGTGAAGGACGAGCCTCTCAAGCAATGACTTTTGCAGAAGCTGCCCAAATGAGGTTGAGGAGGAAACGGTCAAACACCCTGTCTGCATATGCCCTACACTGTAATACCAACGTCTTATTTTGAGAGCATATCTGATGTCTCCTCATTGCAACCAAGCAGTATCAATTCCTTTTTGAGGAGTTGCGGTTGGTTTTCTGTCCCACTCCCAGTTGACGAAAGATAGCTGACTTATATTAACTGATTGCATAACCCGGCCAGTGAGCCTTCTATAGCAAATTTTCCTAAATTTTTCAAACATTGTTTGTAAAAATATTTATTAAAATTTTTTTTTTTAAATGTTTGTTTAATTTTTTTTAATTTCATAAAAAAAAAATTTTCCAAATTTTTGTAAAAAATGTTTGTAAAAATATTTTTTTAATTTTTTTTTTTTTTTTTTTTGTTAAAATTTTTCAATTATTTTTTGAAAATTTTTTGTAAATATTTTATGAAAAAAATTTTTTTAATTATGACCTTCCGCAAGCTAATATAGCATTAGAAATGTTAAACTAAAGCAAAAAAGTTCTCATATTGAAACCCCTCCAATGTGCCTTTTGACTGCTCCTAGTAACCAGTGGTCCCCCGAGAATGTATGCACTCCTTGTCGCGTTCTAATATTTATTAAACAGAAAAAAAGCAAAAGAGAATCATTACAACCGATAAAAATAAAAACAAAGTGAAAAAATATAGGTGGGCGTGGTTTTTTCGTCTAATGTTTTTAAATTTAACTCCTAAAATTTTCGAAACTATGCCTGGCAGATTGGTGGGCTTAAAATTTCTGTAACTCGTCAGTCGGCTTGGCAAATGACATTTCAACATCAACACGAATAGACGGACAGGCGGATAGACGGCTGAATCAACTTCTCTCTACTTTATGGGGTCGGAAATAAATATTGTAGAAATTACACACGGAATGAAAAACCTTTATATCCTTTTCCATCTGTGGTGAAGGATATAAAAATACGGCCTGTCCTTAAATCATAAGTTTTTTTATATTTTTTTAAAGGAAATGGTTTTTATAAAATTAAAAATTTTTCTTTTTAGTTTTTTCAAAAAATAATCAACCTTTCAACACCTGCTACAACAATAAATTTTGCTTTGCCAATTGTTTAATGGTCAAATCAATTTGCATGTTTAGAATCCTTTGTTATGCTAAATAAATTTTTATATAAAAAGTAATCCAACTTGTAAATAATGATTACCGCACTGACCATATAAACTCATTTTGTTCGCTTAATTTCCCAATATTTTTACGTGTTTTTTTTTTCTTTTTTTTTTGAAAAATCTCAGCAGCCAGTTTTATTGCTTGAGAAAACATTTATTTGTTTAAATTAATTTATTATTTTTTTATTTTTGCTCTTTTATTGTTTATTTACAGAATGTGTGTTTCACACCTGAAAATCCATGACCTTACAAAATTTACCATAATTTTATTTATAAAATTTATTTCAGTAATCTTTTGTTGTATGAATTTAGTTTTTAAATTTTCTAAAAATATATTCTTTTTATTGGCGAAAAAACACACAATTTTTCTACATGATTTGCTAAACAAAAAACACAAAAAAAAATGAGAAAAAAATTAATAAAACATGAGCTTTGGAAATTATGGATAAAATCAAAAAATGACAAGTCTTTTCCTTTAACCCCTTCTAAAGATTGAAAGATGAATATAATAATAAAATTCAAACTTTTTTTCATGCCTGGCAAAAATAAAAATAATAAAAAAAAATAGAAAAAAATTTGGTAGACAAAAAACTATAAAACAGCAAAATACAGCAGCTGGAAATCCATTCATAATTTCACATGGTTGAAGACAAAAACAAAAAGATAATAAAAAAAACATCATTTTGAACATTTTACTGACGTCAGCATTAATAGAAAATATGATGATGCTGATGATGAGATGGATGATGATTTTAATACAAGATGATAAAAATTACACTAGAATATTTACGTTCAAAAATGTCTGTTGAAATTGTGTTCCAGATTTGAATTTTTTGTAGAATAAATTAAAGTTAAATGAAAAATTTCTACTCATGATGATGTAGTAAAACGCAAACTGTTTAAGTTGCTTTAAAACTTTTTTAAATCTCATTAGAAAAATTGTTTTCAAAAGAAAAATTTTTAAAGAAACGATAACTTTTTTTTCCATTTTTAACAGCCAGCTCTTATGAGTAAAATTTCTATAACAAATTTATTAAAAGAAAATATTTCATATTATAGAAAATCCAAAATAATTTCTCTAGGGAATATGCTCAAAAAAAAACAGTTTAATTAATACCGTGCTATTAAACTAATTTATAAATTCAATAAAATTGATTACTAAGAGGATTCTCTTTTTTAGCTTCTCTTTAATTATAGTAAAGAGCATAATTTTTGAAACAAGATTTTTTTTGTAAAAAATAAAATTTTTTGTAAAATTTTCTTTATAAATTTTTTTTACACAGAAAAAATATTTTTCACTAATTAACGGTTTTAATTGGCTTCAGATTAAAATTTAATTAAATACTTAATTGGTTCAATTATTTGTTTAATTAAATTTTTTTTGTTCTGTTTATATTATAAATATAAATAAATAAATAAATATAAATATATATTTATAAATATAAATATATATTTTTAAATATAAATATTAGTTTAAATCAATTAAAAAATTAATTGAACTTTAATTTAAAACTAATTAAAACATTTAATTTTCTGTGTAAAAAAAATATTTATTTACTTAATAAGAAACTTAAAAATAATTAATTATTACAATAAAAAAAAGCACTAGCAACCAAGGCCATCAGCTCAAAAAAAAAATAAATTTTCTAGAATATATTAAAAAATATCTAGGCTTTTCTAGATAGTTGAAGGGGTAGTTTTTTTTTTCTCAAAAAGCGATCATGGTCATCATTTTTCAATATAAAATATATAAGAGAGCAATATTTTCCAAAGATTTGTCTTGCCAAAGTACAAAGAGATAATTTGTGTCTCTTCTTTTTAGTGCTATGAAAAATATACTTTTCATTTGCTAGCAAAATATCAAAGTCAATAATAAAGGCTATAGTGCTACAATGTGACTCAATGAAATTAAGGTTTTCGTAAATTACATTTCGGTTGCCTGTAATCATTCAGGACGGAAGGGGGTCGAAAAGGCACCTATTAAGGAAGTGGTCTGTTTCGATATTTTTCCCACATCTATACATATACTAAAATAGTAATTCATTTCCTGTCTGTCTTTCTTTTTTTGTTCGCATCACGTAAAAACTTTGTGAGGAGGTACCTTAGGTACCTGATTCCAATACTTTTTTTCCGCAAAAATAACTTATTTCCAAGAGAAAGTAGAGCTAAAGCAGTGAAAGTATGCCGAATTTTTACCGATTTAAGGGTACTGCATACTTTAAGGCGTCTTTTATTTTTGAAAGCAATGTTGTTAATGAGATGGCGCTATTGTAAAATGATTAACTCATTTTCTGTTTGTCTTTTTCAGAGCTTTACAATAATTTTAAGAATTATAGAATTTTATATAAGTTTTAGAATTTCATCCAGGGATGGGTACCTTTATATAAAGTAAATACGTAAAAGCCTTAAAATTTGGTGTGGATTACCATCAATGCAAAATCAAACAAAATATTGTGTGTGGGCACACGTTGTGTGCTCGAACCTATCAAAATCAATTCGCCTTGGTCAGTTGTGTTAACATATATATTGCAATTTAATATACCAAGTGTTAGTGATAGACCAGTTGATTATATTTGCTCTTCTTTTACTTCTTTTATGCACTAAATGCTATAAAATGTCAAATTAGTTGTTTTGTTATAGTTGTTGCCGTAATGCTCTTGTAAAATCAGTACAGCTTGTACGTGAGTTCATAAAGATGTGAACTTGTGCTATAAAGCGCGTGATTTTTAATTACTCCTGGTAGTTGAATAGCAACCGGCTTGAAGACTAGTACTATATTTTTATAATACAGACTTTTTAAGTCTTTAACTATTTGGTGCTTATCTTTATCTTCCAAATAATTCCAGTGGAAGCTCGACAATAGTTGGAATATGACAGTATTAAAGCAACTCAAATTTCTAATACCCAACGAGATTGATCGCCAAAGGAATCAAATCGCAGGTGGTCTACATTAACCTCTTGCAGATTGTCTAAAATTCAACAGGAATAGAACGATGGCACTACTAACCCTCGAAAAAATTTGATATCGCGAGGCACTATATGATTAGATGTAAGTATGTCACAACGTATAAAAATCTCTCGTGGTAAGAGCTGCAGATGCTGTATGAATAAGGAGGGAGAGACATCAGTTCAACACCTTCCTTGCAACTGTACAGCTTTTCAAGTATACTGGATAAAATTTTCGGCGCAAAGATTCTTTTAGGATGTGGACTGCGTTAGGGATGCGATACTGAGTAGCCTCATGCATGTTATGCATGAAGCTCCAGGTAGTTTTTACGAACTGGAGGTATTCCAGTTCTATAGGAAATAGTGTGGGCAAATGGTCTTTGGGGCATCACAATGGCCCTTAATGGTCTCTGAGTGAACTCGCTTTGTGCGGGCGGACTGTTTCACCTGACCTAATCTAACCTAAAGCAACTCAATTTCTATGGTTACGTTGAAGAATAACCCTAAGTTTTTGCTAAGTGCATTTGGTAATTCCCTAACTACTTCCCAGTTATCCTCCAAAATTTTTTTCTCTATTAAACTAATAACAGAAAAATGCTCATTATGGGGAATTGAGAAGAGAAGAGTTTTCTTCAGAGAACATAATTAGGAAAACAATTAATTCTTTCAAAAGCTGTTGTGATAATCATTATCGATCTAGAATTTTTCCATATAGTAAATTCTTAAAAGAAAATTTTTTAATAAAAAAATTATTGTAAAAACAAATAAAAAATTTTCTCTATAAAAAATTGCTAAGAGATATTTCTTGTCCTTAGAAAACTCTGGAGCGAAAAATTTTCTCTAAAGGATATTGTTGAAAAAATACTTTTTAACTAAAAATTGGTTAGAGAAAAAATTTACCAAAAAAAAAATCAATCTAAAAACAAAATAAAAAATTGTTGATAGAAGAATTTTTTTTCATTATTTAACATTAAGAGACCAATCTTCTCGATAGAAAGTTTTTAGGACGCAATTATTTCTCTAGAAAATTGTTTACAACAGGTGTAAATTTCAAGTCTGGCCAACTTGTTTAAAAATAATATTTATAGTTGAGACTAGACTGTGGTGAAACCCTTCGTTCGGTGAAGACCTTCGTTGGCCAACCGCACCAAACAAACAGAACTGATGGCAATCTCCAACGGAAGTTATTTCAACTACGAGACTAGTTTCTTTGTGTCACAAAATTAATTTTTTGAGTAAGCAATAAAAAAAATTTATGAATAAAGAAACTCGACTCAATCTAGTATTTTTGTTCAATTTGTGTTAACGATTTTTTATATCGAAATGGAGAAAATTATAAGGAAAAATGTCTATGACTATTTTTAAAAAATAGAATTATTTTTTCTTAAGTTATTTTACAAGGTAATATTAATTTTATTTTTTCACACATTTGGCTTAATTTTAAATTGTTTATCGTTAATAATATTTATTTTATTATTATTTGTTTTTTGGTTTTGGTTAATAAAGTATTTCTAACGAGTGATGTTCCTTCAACCAAAATTAATTTCATCCACTTCCGTTTGTGGCTAGTGAGCGAATCTATTACCTTCCTTTTTTAATAAAAGTGTGTGTGTGTGTGTGTGTGAGTCGATCATCGATATATCAAGACTTTTTACTGCATCATTTCTTCTTTTATTATCTGCCGCTTTTTTTTATGTCCCATAATTTGTGCCAACAACACGGCAATTGCTGACGTTGTTGTGAGTTGCATTGTAAACAGTGGGTGCATTTTATTTATTATTGCCGCGGTCTACTGTAAGTGTATATTTTAAATTGGTATTATTTTGTTTAGAATTTTTATAAAATATTCATAAAATTTTGTTTTTTGTTCTGCTATTTTTATGCACCAAAACATAAATTACACTCATAAAATGATATTTTTTTTTTTAATTTGATTTTTATTTAAATAATGGCTCGTAAAAGTTAAACAAAAAAACGAATTCTACTAATAATTTAATTTTTAGGGAGGAATCATATAATGTATCATACAAATTTACCCTTATTCTATTTAAGCCGACATTGCTTTATATCGACGTCGTCATCAATTCAATTATAATTTGGTAATCCTTTAGAGACTTATGACGACGTCGACAGGTTATCGATAACACTGTTTTGTAAAGAAATTTTCTTTTAAAAAAATTTAATTAATTGGAATATTAAGAAACTGTTCCATCCAGTTTTTTTTTTTTTTTTTTTTTTTGTAAGATTTTTGTAAGAGACATGGCAAATATTAGTCCTTTAATCAATTAATCAATTTTAGAAAACTACCCTTAACCTTAAACTTGATATATTAATCCCTACAGATTTGGCTATTTATGAGATCTACACAAATTTTTTCACTCTAAAATGACTCATTCGATTTTTCTTTATTTAGGGTGGGCCACCCAGAGACTGGACAAAGGCTATAAAGGGTTAACCATTTCACCATTATTTCTGGGCATTAAGGAATAAGTGCTTTAGTCGACTTAAGCAAAATTTAAGTTAGTGGCATCTTTGGAATCTCCGTACCCATGTGCAAAGTTTCAATTATTTTGTACTATTTTGAGGAAGTTATAGCGAAATTTAATTCAGCTTATCTTTTTTCAATGTCTAAACGCATTGGGAAAAAAGCTTAAGAAACTACAAGATCTTTTTCCAAATCAAAAAATCTTTTTTGCACAACTTATTAATTGCAACGCCTGCGTACTTTTCGTAGATCTAAAATAATTTCCAAAACATACGTCTGACTCCAATGTGTGAAGTTCAAAGATTAGCTATTTTTAAAAAAAATTAATTTTTAAAATTGCTTTCCTACAAAACTTAAAAATCAGACTTAAACACTTTTTCCTTTTTGCCACAGATTTATAACGACCCTAAGAAATATATCTAATTGATCTTGATAAAATATTTTTTTTTATGTCTAGGGTACGGTACTGCATGCAGTTAGCTACAGAGTAAGAGTATGCACATGAGGCCGGCATCAAAATTACTTGAAATTAATTTGGATGAAATGTGTTCCACAGTAAAAAAAATTAAGTTCGGTTGCATGACGTTCGAAATTCTTGGATTTAACGTTGGATTTGTAATGTCATGATTTGATTTTGTAGTGAAGATGTAAGATAGCTAAAAATTGGCGTATTAGAGTCGCTGAAAGATTTAGTTTTACCTCCCAAAACCAATTGAAAAATTAATTATACAAGTGTTATGCCAAACATGTATCGTAGCAGTGTTATGCACACGTCCTTGATTCTGATATTATTTTTGTGGTGCTTTATTATGTGCTTTAGCATCTATCTGTGGCTATTGTAGCCTAGGTATGGAGCTGGGATACGATAAAAAATTTCCTCTGTGTTGCCTGTAAAGAAAAAATTATAAAAGACAAACAACAGAGAGAATAGAGTTGCCATTAAAGTCAAGTAAAAGCTTAGGTATAATAAGGGTCGCACAAAGTAGTCTTACTAGAGATCGCCACTAAGTCACGCCAAAAAGAGTGAGTAGCAAAAGAAATCTCTACCTCCACATAAAAGGTATCTATCTTAATGCATCGGGGAGACTCTGCTGGACATATGTAGAGACGATATGTAAGTATATCCTCCTCTTCTGCCATGAAAACTTTTGCAGTAGTCATCGTAAGAAATACCTATTTTTCATGAATACTTTTTTAATTTTTAATAAAATGTAACGATCAAGTAACGTTGTTGCCTTTATAAAATACTAAGTAATTGTTCTACGCTATTTTCTAATCCAACCAGAAATTATTTGCTTGAGACTAAACAACTCGGCTTGTTAGTCCATGTACTCTAATTCAGGTCAAATTATGTGATGTAGTGCTAAAAAAACGCGCTTTACATTAAGTGTATATTGGAGAATGTCTATTTTATATATTTTAGCACCATTTCGGCGCTTATTTATTTTTTAGAATCAAATATATAAACAAAAAGACTTCGCATTGAGTAACGGAAACTTTCTGAAAATGTCTATAGAGTATATCAACTTCAGCTTCAAATATCTTAAATCTCCTTTAAATCGTCTAGTTTCAGTTAGCAATTCTATAAAGAGAAAATTTATTTTTTTATTTTTTTTTTTCAATAAATTTTTATGAAGAAATTTTTTTCTTAAAAAAAATCCCCTCTGGAATATTTTAAAGTTAAAGATAATTTTTGGAGAGAACAGTTCCCTCAAAATATTTTGTGGCGAAATTATCTAGCAATGTAAAATACTTGTAAAGATAACTCAGGGCATCACGCAGATTCAGCTTTATATTTGCGGCAGAGTCATTGAAAATTGAAGCTCTCGCATCTTGTGCTATCGTGCGTATTATGGTAAGTTTAGGGTTAGCGGGCCACCCGCTATAAGCCACTTCGCTCAACCAATTGTGATGCCTTGACGACCATATAAACCCACAGTTCTCTATAGAACCCCATTATCTCCAGTCCATAAGAAACTCTTGAAACTTCTCACAAAACCTCAGACTGGTCAGTGAGGAATCCCGAAGACAGCCCTTACATTGACCCAATTATATGAGCCCGTGTTAATACAGATCTGGGCAGTCTCAGGTATTGAACAAATTTTCCTCCTCCTTGTCTAGACAACATATGCAGCTGTCACCACAAAAGAAACCCATACGTTCCGATATGCGTTCAATAATACACAAGCCACGTTATGACGCCTATGTCTTTTATATCAAAAAAAGAGTCATTAACAACTTTTAATAAACAGCTTGCTCTTTTCCAGCTAAACATCGACTTTCTCTTTTTGGAAAACCCTTTAAATAAAACTAATTCAACAGTTTTCTATTTGTCTGTCAAGAGCACAAGTAAAAGATAAAAACTAAAACTAAAAAAAAACAAATAAGTAAACTAAACAATGAAATTTATATTCTTTTTCTTCCACGTATTTTTTTTTTTTTTGTTTTCTTCATTCAAGTGAACAATTTTGTGTGAGGGTGTAGAGTGTATGCTCGTGTGCCTGTGTATTCAGGTGCTTGAGATTATGCTCGTGTTCATGTTGGCATTAAAGCGAACGTAGACTGTAAACAAATCAAATAATTGCGACAACACATCAATCGTTTTATTCTACTTTTATACGACTTTTAGTACTGGGGTTGCATTGCACAGTGGGCAAGAGGAAACATATAATAGAATAATTGAATTGCTTTGCAGTTTTTCGTCCAGAAAAAAATTGTTAAATTAAAAGTAAAATAATTTGGTTTTTAAATAAACTAATTAAAATAATTGTATTGCCTTACAATTTTAATTAAAGTCAACTTTCTCTCTCTCTCTCTATAATTCAACAATCATAAATATATAAAGGACGTCTAGACCACTGTGCTTGTGTCTGGCTGCTTATTCGTATGTATTCTCTCACCTACGGTAGACTTGTATTGTGAAAGTAAACTAAACTAAATGGAAACTAAAATTTAATTCAAGGAAATTTTATATTAAAAAAATTAAATAAATTATGTTTATTTATTTGAGTCAGACTGACAGTCAGTCGTTTACCATCTTAAACAGCTATTTAAAATTATAAACACTTGGAAATTTTAATAAGTGTTTGTTCAAACTTATCATATCATTATTATTATTATTATTATTATTATTATTATTATTATTATTATTATTATTATTATTATTATAATCACAATATCATAAGTTCAGAAATTCCACGACCAAAAAGATTTTCTACAACCCTTTCATTTAGTTTACAAGAGAGAGCTTGAAATAAATCCTATCACGCTGTTTATTGTGGAAAAATTCGCATTAAGTCAACAAGGAACCTCCGAGACATTGTATACTACTAGACGAGACATGGGGGGATTCAATTACATTTCAATTACAATTACAAGTAATACTAATTACAAGTAATTGTAATTGAAATTTTTCACTTACAAATTACAAGTAATTGTAATTGAATAATCAGGGACTAATCCTGATTTCAATTACTTGTAATTAGTAATTGAAAATTTTAAATTACAATTACATGTAATTAGTAATTGCATGTGTAATTAATTACAAAATGTAATTGATATCCTCCAAATCTGTACTAGACTGAAAGGCACAATACTCATAGTGTACGTATTCGTATTGAGTAGTCCCAAACTTTCAAAATATGTCGCCGGTTTACAGGCAAAAGGTTTTAGCTCGCCGCAAATGATTGTAGTGTCAGTAGATTGGCAAATACCTCTTCGCTCTATGAAGAGTGATAAGTTATAAGATAATATATAAAATATAAAATAGTTAGATCTTGTCCCGCTGGGTGTCTTGCTAAATTACGTCCAGAAAGCTTTCAATATATCTGTCAACCTATAACTTTAAAATGGACATAATTCCGCATAAGGAGCTGTATGTAAGTGGGCAATTTTTTTCATTACTGGAATTTTTATGAATTCTATTTTTTTAACATCAAGCAGGACCGTGAGAATCCGATAGGGATTGTTTTCTGTCCAGAAGGGATAAGCCAGAATATCTCACAAGTTGTGGATGGGTTGATGTCTAAAGGCACACAAATATATGAGCTATTAGTGAACCGCATGTTGAATGCAAAACGTGAGAATATTGGAAGAAAGTTTCCGGAACTCATTACAGCATATTTCATAGTAGTAGAGGAAAAATAGCTAAGTATGTCGCATCAAAAATAGCTAAACATATCGCTGTCAATTGAGTACTGACACTTTACTCTCATCTATGAGGTTTTTCGCTCTCTCCTGCACACGGAGGAAAAGCTCTAAAACGAAAATTAAAGCACCGGAAATATACGTCACGGAAATGATCACTACGGGAATGGTCGCTAAAAGAAACTCGTCGCTGGTGGTCTACAATAACCACTTGCTAGATTATGCGAAAAGCTCCATTTCCTCCTTACGAAAGTAAATTTTTCAGGAGAGCTGTTTTATTTTTACCCATTTTTTCAACGTTGCTTCGGAGTGTAAGTGCTGCCAACATACCTGTTATGACTTCGATTCATTTCCGGTACTCAAATTACAAACTGAAAAATTAACTTTTCGAAATTAGAAACATTTCAATTCGATTTCTCACTAAATTTAATCCCAATTAAAGAAAGTTTTGCAAAAGAAAAAATTTTTTTGCAAAACTTTAAAAAAAGTTTCCAGTTTCCAGGAGTAAAATCATCTTTAAATTTGAAAACCAAACTACTTTTAAAACTTCAATTTCTCATTATCTATTTTGGTATTCAGTTTCTAATGTTGACTACGTCTTTAAAAAATCGCTAACTATTTCAAAACTCGCCAAAAAGCCGCCATGTCAGCAAATCCAAAATTTAATCGCCATGTAAGATTGAAAAATGACATGCTTGGCGACAAATCGCCAATTCTGTCGATTTTTCCACAGGATTAAAGCAACGGGAAACAGGAATGATTATATGGTTCGAAGTATATATATTAGTATCACTGTGTAGTGTATTTGCAAACAGTCAAATATGCTGACATCTCACTTGCTTTGAATTAGCCCACCAAACCAAATTTTCCGACTTCGTAAAGAATTCGTAACGACTGTTCGACAAAATGCTCCGATTTTGGAACCGAAATATTACCGAAATCGTAACGATGTTTATATGAAAGTGTTGACATGACTTCGTAACGACTTACAGGAACGAAATCGTAACCATATGTAGTTACGAAAATGCAACGACATGTTTTCTGTCAGTACCTCAGTATAAGCTAGAACTTCTTTCTCTGAAAGTTAAGTGAATATTACGATTAGTTAATGATTTGGTATTCAAGGCAATACTTTACCGTAATCAATTCAATTTCAATTGTCCATCATGCTTATATTTATTAAATTTGTTCGCATTTACTATTATTATTTTTCTTTAATAGAAATATTTGGAAATGTTGAGTATCCAAATATTCGACACGAATTCGGCTTCAGCGGGGTAGTTGATCACTTCCATTGAATACTCCAGTAAATTTTACCACATTTAAAATAAACTCGTTTAACCTTTCCTTATGTCCCTTAATCTGTGCGAGGCCTCCCCCCGGAGGTTCCAATTGTCATTGCAGGAATGGCAAATGCTTTGACGCGGTTCACTCGGGGGAAAATAGGGGCACCAGACGCTAGGGTTCCTAGAGCCTAAATCTGGAAGAAAAGGTCAGTGATAAAAATCGCAATCCTCTTCGAGGCCCGACCAGTGCCCAAAGGACTGGTACCACGGGAATCGGTGGCCCCACAGAGAGCCTATCCTCTCTGTGACCGGTTATTGGTGAGGTCCCCTTCGGGGGTACACGTGATGGTTGTGGTTTAAGATCGATTTATGTAGGTAAGGTGCAAGGTCGATCAAGTGTGCTGTTGCACTCTCAACAGACGGAGTTTGGATAGTCTCCAAACCCCTAAGCAAGAGGTTATAATGTGGATCTAGGCTTGCCTTGGAAAGTCTTGCCATATTATATAAATTTCTACTCATTGTGAGTGTATCACACACAAAAAGCGATTGGTGGCAATCGTAAAGTGTTGTTATACTACACAATGGGGGCGCTAGTCTACGCCTAAGTTTCACTCGGTGGTAAGACCACCGTGAGGTTAGGCCGAGTAGGCAGGTACTCACGTTAATCTTGTTCCACTCTGTGCGAGGACACATATTAGTGTAACGTCAGATGGTGCTTGAAAAATATTTATTTTCATTTCAGAATATTTGCAAATTATTATATAAAAAATAATTTTTTTGTTAAAGATATTTTACTCAACACGTCTTAAATATTATTAGCTTTTTATTTGTCATGAAAATCTAATTTAAAACATGAAAAAAGTAATAAAAAATTATATTTTTTAGTGCGAAAATAAAGCAAAAAAAAATAAACAAAATTTTATTATATCTTGTATGACTTTGTTTTAGTTTAGGGCCAACATTCAGACGATGTGTTGTGATTTTATTGCAGATGTGCAATTTACAGCAATGTCCCCGCAGTCTAGTCCCAGTGCAATATTGTTTGTGTGTTTGTGTTCATTTGTGTTTCCTTTTAATGCACTTTTTATGTTTAAAAGAGTTTTTGTGCTTATTTTGCATATGCAACGGACGACATATTTTTTTATGCTGTTTTTTTGCAAATATTTTTAACTAAATTCAAATGACATGATGGAAAAACAACATTGTTATCTGTTTTACAAACAGTGAAAAGTTTTTTTTTTTTTTTTTTTTTTTGCAACAACAAATTTATAATACTTTTTTTGCCGTTAAGTAAATAAAAAAAAGCTATTAATATTTTTGTTTAAATTTATGTTATTTGCAGTTATAAGCAGTTAAAAGGGGTGGACCAGATAAATTATTTAATTAAAAAAATTTTTTTTCTCCACGAAAAATATTCAACTGACTGCTTCTTCGGAGGTTAAAATTTAAATTTCTGCAAATAAGTTTTTCTTATCTTTAGTTTATAAATTTTACTTGATTTTTTTCTTTGTGAAGTTAAATTAAATAGAGAAAAACATAATTATCAACCATCTAATTGCCTTTATTAAGTTGATAAAACTGTTCAGCACATAAATACTCCCTTCGCTTCGTTCACATTAGTATATTTTGTCTTAACTCGAGAACGGTTAAGGCGATTTAGGCAAAAGGCAAACCAAAAGATTCTAAATTCTATATTTTGAGCACAATTTTGTATGTCCTTATTCGTCTGGTATCCAATTTGTGTAAACCGGATAAACCGTTCTCGAGCTATGATCAAATAACTAATGTTTAAGCTTAATTAGAAAATTGCCACGCCCATTAAAAAATCTTGATGTGATAGAAAAAACCTGAAAACAGATTCATCTTAAGCACGTTAAATCCTTTATGTTCTTCCTTGGAGACAAAAAAAATATTTTTGGAGAACAGTGTAATTTTATGGCAATAATGTTAAAATACGATTACGGGGATGCGGACACCGTCACTAACTAAAGCCGTTCAATTTTCACATAGTCTTCGCTGTCAACTAGGCTGTATAACGGCTATAACTTGAGGAATATTTGCTTCCCAGTGATCATCCGTTTCTCTTTTATCAGTTTAGACCTTTGACTTTACGTAACCCCCAGAAAAAGAATATAATGGCATCAAATCATATGTAATATAGTTCCAGTTAACAGGTCCATTTCTTGAAATTAACAAAGTAAATTGATCGTATTGTGCCCTGAGTGACATGTGACACCACCTACTGAAACAAAATGTTTGCCCTCCATTTGAGTTACTAAAACACTAGAAAATATCTTTATACATTGAAAAGAATATTTTCACCAATTAAAATTTTAATTGTTTTCAGAGTAATATTTAATTAAATAATTCATTGATTCAATTATTTGTTTAATTAGAAATTTTCTTTGTTCAGTTTTAAGCAAATATAAATTTGAAACTATTAAAAATTAACTAATCTTTAATTGAAAGCCAATTGAAACCTTTAATTGGTGCAAAAGAGTTTTTCAATATATTGCTCACCGCTGACTGTAACGTTCAGACTATCTTTATTTAAGAAAACATAGGGACCAGCAGCCCATAAAACACATCAGACGGAATTCTTCTGGATGAGTTTTTATCTCTCCGGGAATTTTGTTTATTGTAGCAGCCATTAACCAACAGTGTGGTTCAAAACTGTTAAATTTTCAAATGAATTTGTGGATCAATAGCGATGTTTCCTTTGCCTCATTAACCAAATGTACGGCGGAAACAATGATCATGAAAAATTCTTGATAAATTTGCTACACCAAACTAGCCTCTAAATAACCGTAAAATGTCAAATCAGCTGTCACATATAACACTCCTGTCAATTTAAAATTCTCCGTGTCAACCAAAAGAAAAAAAATCTTCCAACAAGGTGCTGCAAAAGCTTTTTGAAAACCGAATATTGTAGCACTAGTTGTGAAGCAGGTTCTGTTAGATTCGCGTGGTCTTCTGAAATAATCGCTCACGATAGTTCATGAATTTCATTGCCTCTTTATTATTTACACGATGTTTTGATAAACAGAATATTTTGAATGTAGAATTGGCTAACAATCTGTTATATTAAATTACCATGGACCCCACCCTTGTTTTTATAGAAAATTCATCTTTGTCGTTGAGGCCGCATATTCATCTTCGGGATGAAAACTCGTCCAATGCATCTCGAAAAGTTATTGTTTAGTGTGGATTATGTAGTTGGCGACGTCAACATCATCGTCTTTCAAAACGATTTTGGCCCGACTATCTTCGCAAACAAGCAGCGCCCTAGGTCGATAATTCGATATATAGTTTCAAAAATTGTATCGATACAAAGCTGGCATGAATTTCTTTTTCTAGCTGCTGATATGCCGGCAAGAATCATCCACAAACGACGAGCCCTAGGCGGAGCCTAAAGCCAGAATACCAGTGCAGCCGACAATCTGCCATCCTATAAATGTTTTTTCAGCCACTTATGCCACATTGGACATTCTGCACGAGCAATATGAGTGCATGGTCATCCCACATGGAGATGATGTGAACTGATCACCAAGATCATGCTATTCGAAGCAGTTAGATCTTCCCTTGTGCGGTTTTCTTAAGTCGCAGATCTAAGTAAATAAACGCCAACCAACAGCGGTCCTCAAAGCCAATCGGTCAGATTCAGGCGGATTTCTGTGATAGAAGCATGCAAAACTAAACATTTCATAGGAGCGCCACCCAGCTAATCAGCGGCCGACATTTCCAAGATGATATATTCCTTACAAACCAGACATGGGGGAGTTCAATTACATTTCAGTTATATTAATTACAATTAAAATGACAGGTAATGAGTAACTGCATATTCTTTATTACACATTACATGATAATTTAAATCAAGAACTAAAGTAATTACAACTACTTGCAATTTGTAATTGAACATTTTCATTACACATTACATGTAATTGTAATTGAAAATTTCCAATTACAAGTAATTGAATTTAGGCAATAATCATTACTTGCAATTGAAAAAAAATTCATTTATATTTTTGAAAATTTTGAATTACATGTAACTATAATTGAGAAATTCAATTACATGTAATTATCATTGAAAAAATTCAATTATAATTACATGTAATTAGTAATTGGAATTTTTAAATTACATATCACAAGTAATCTTAATTGTCATTTATCAATTACAAATTAAATGTAATGTGTAATTGAAAAATTCCAATTACAATTACATATAATTATGTGCGTAATTGGTTGTGTAATTAATTACAAACTGTAATTGACATTCCCCAAGTCTGTTACAAACGAATAAAAATTTTTCGATGATATTTCACATACACTTCGTTTTGTTTAAATTTATATATAAGGAAGCGCCTGATGTCACCTGATGATATTCATTGTGTAGGTGATTTTTTTTTTTTTGTTGTGGGTCAATAATTCGACTAGATTTCGACTTCTGTGTTTAGAAATGTTCGTGCAGGGAAATATTTGAGATGAGAACAATATGAAAAAGTAAACAGGTGAAGGCATGTGATTTTCGTCATTATCCTTCCATCCATGCGTTTTATTTTTAAAAATAATTTTACTAGAATGTCCCTCTCCACAGTTTTATGAGGTCTTTGAAAAAGTCCAAAAAAGCCTAAAACGACCAAATAAACATATATTGATTTCCCTGCTTTAAAAGTCACAGAACTAAAATACTACTCTATGACGTTCCCTTGACAATTGGATCTTCGCCCTAGAATGACCCGAGTGTCACTCGGCCAAAGATATTCAACAGCTGTACCAACCGAAACTTTTTTTCTCAGGAAAGAACTTCCGACAACAGTAGAGCTGTTATAACAACAACAACAACCACTCTATGAGGTCGCAAATGTATATTGTAGAAATTACAATATACTCACACATTGAAGGGTGTAAAAATGGCAATATACACAAATAGCTTTAGGGGAACTTTATCAAATATATGAAATATATGAAATCCTTATTGATTGTCCTCGTTTTTAGTTTTTGTATTGTTGGATGTTCACTGTGTGCTGTGTGCTGCGAATATTGAATATTTTTTGTTTTAATTATTTGTCTCTGAATGTACGTAATAACGATGACGAAGGTGACCTAAGGTCTTTGTTCAATAGACATATTTTTCCTTTCATGCCGTTCCCTCTATGCGTGTTGTTTGTTTGTTTGTGTGTTTTTTATATTTATATTCCTCTTCAATGCAGTAAAACTTGTTGTCGCTATTTTTGGCATTAAATAAATGTTTTTAACATTTGTTTTTTCATATTTTCCATTTAATTTGTACGATGTCTTGTCGTCAGAGGATTTTTAATTTTATTGTTCACATGTTACTCGTACGTGTGTAAGAAAGTGCTAGAGTATATGGGTTTTAAAATTACGCCTGTATTAAAAGGTACAAGTGTATTTGTGTAGAAAAATTTAAGCTTATATGTGTATGAAGATTGTATCAATATTTATACTTCGTTAGCACTTTTTTTCCTCATTTTTTTCTTTCATTGAAATGGTTTCATTTTAATTTGTTTATGTCTCACTTACCAAAGGGGATGATGACAGGTTGTGACAACAAATAAAAAGGTGCTTGTTTGCTTGTAATTTGAAACCTTTTTTGTAGCATTTAGAGCGTGTAAATAAATATAATATTTTAGTACACTATTGCGTAAGCGAAGTTGTGAACACAATTTTCTAACCTTCAAGTTATTTTTGTCACTTGACTTCAGTAGATTATAAATTTAAATTAATTATTTTTTAAGTGGTTTTGAAAAATATCCATTTCTTCATGGTAAGTTGTATGTTGCATATGTATGTAGTATTTGCTATATAAGTAATATTTGTTGCCATTGACCAAGTTTTCTTTCTTTAAAAAAATTTTTATTTAATAAGCAGCTTTTTAAAGAAATGTTTTATTTTGTAAAAACTATAGTTTTTATAACAATTTTGGAAAAAAAAAACTTAATCTCTTGACAAAACAATGTATTTTTGAACACAGGTTTTCTAGAAATTTGTTGTTTTCGCTTATAAATTAAAAAAGTCACTTTTTCAAAATGGTACTTTTTAATAGAATAGTACTTTTTAATAAAATAGTACTTTTTAATAAAATAAAACTTTTTAATAAAATAGTACTTTTTAATAAAATATTACTTTTTAATAAAATAGTACTTTTTAATAAAATATTACTTTTTAAAAAAATATTAAAATAACACTTTTTTTAAGACAGTAATTTTTAATAAAATAGTACTTTTTAGTAAAATAAAACTTTTTAATAAAATAGTACTTTTTAATAAAGTAACACTTTTTAGTGAAATCATACTTTTAAGTAAAATAGTACTTTTTAATAAATTAGTTCTTTTAAGTAAAATAGTACTTTTTAATAAAATAGCACTTTTTAATAAAATAACACTTTTTACTGAAATCATACTTTTAAGTAAAATAGTATTTTTTAATAAAATAATACTTTTTAGTAAAATAGTACTTTTTAATAAAATAGTATTTTTTAATAAAATATTACTTTTTAAAAAAATATTAAAATAACATTTTTTTAAGACCGTAATTTTTAATAAAATAGTACTTTTTTGTAAAATAAAACTTTTTAATAAAATAGTATTTTTGAATAAAATAATACTTTTTAGTAAAATAGTACTTTTTAATAAAATAGTACTTTTTAATAAAATAACACTTTTTAGTGAAATCATACTTTTTAGTAAAATAGTACTTTTCAATAAATTAGTTCTTTTAAGTAAAATAGTACTTTTTAATAAAATAGCAATTTTTAATAAAATAACACTTTTTAGTGAAATCATACTTTTAAGTAAAATAACACTTTTTAATAAAATAATACTTTTTAGTAAAATAGTACTTTTTAATAAAAAAGTATGTTTTAATAAAATAACAGTTTTTAATAAAATGAATTCAATAGTACATTTTAATAAAAAAACACTTTTATTAAAATAGTACTTTTTAATAAAATAGCACTTGGTAATAAAATTGTAGATGTGTAGTTTTTAATAAAATAAAATTTTTTAGTAAAATAGTACTTTTTAATAAAATAACACTTTTTATTAAAATAGTACTTTTTAAAGAGAATAGTATTCTATACATAAAATAAAACTGTAACAAGACCAATGCTGTACATGAAATATGTTTTGAAATTTTTTTTGCTGGTGGAAATAGTAATCGAAATGGCATACTCAACAGCAATTTGAAATTTTTATGGCCGTCTGTTTGTGTTCGCATCACGTAAAAAGTACTAAATAAATGTTAATAAAATTTTTAAAGGAGGTACCTTAGTATCCTGCTTCCAATATAAAAAAAAAATTTTGATTTCCAAAATGGAGAAAATATGGAGAAAAAAGTAGTGAAAGTACGCAATTTTACAGATGAAAAGGTACTGCAAACTTGACAGCACCTTTCATTTTATTTTTAGAACTCTACAATAATTTTATATAAAATTCAGAATTTTATATAAAATTTAGAATTTTATATAAAATTTAGAATTTTATATAAAATTTAGAATTTTATATAAAGCCTTTGTTCCTAAGTAATTACCCTGGGATGGATATCTTTCTCTATATAAAAAAATAAAGAAACCTATCTGAAGCACTATTAAAGTAAGAGTCTTAAAATTTGATGTGTATTACATACTTTCAAAGAAAAATCGAAAAAAAATATTTTTAGTACGTCTACGAAGTGCCGGGAGCTAGTTTTTAATAAAAAAAGTACTTTTAGTAAAATCGTACTTTCTATATCAAATGTTATTTTGTTTAGACTTTTTCCAATTTGCACGTAAAGTTTTATGTTGGGTTGAAAAAATTGTAAATAAAATGGCTTCCTTTATTTGTTTTATTTTATATTGGTGTTTATTTTTTGTTTTGTACTAAGTTTTTAGTATTTACCAACTAGCCTTTTATGTAAATACTAGACAATATTTTGTTCGATTTTGCTTTGAAAGTTATCCACACCAAATTTTAAGAATCTTACATTTATAGTGCTTGAGATATGATTTATATATTTTTTTTATATAGAGGTACCCATCCCTGAATAAAACTCGAAAATTTAAATAAAATTCTAAAATTATTCTAGAGTTCTGTAAATAGTGTTGAAAATACCCTGCTTTTAAAAAATTTAATATGAATAAAATTTAGGCATCGTCAATCTGTAAAATTTGTGGAAAAAATAAATCGTGAAAATTACGTAAAATCGTCTTGGCTTTGAATACGTTTATTCATTTTTGATCATTTAAAAATTGTTACGAAAATTAAAATTTTTATGAAGAGTATTTTTTATAGAATGGCACAAAGGTTATTTTGGTTATTTATTTTATTCAAAATACATACATATGTATATTCTACTACTAGAAACATAGCTTTTCTAAAAAAAACACTTATTCATTTTGAAAATATCAACTTTTAAAAATATTTTATTTTATGGCAAAATTCAAATCAAAAACCTTAAACCAATTTTATGTCGTTCAATTTATTTTTGGTTAATCATTCAGTTGAAATTTTTCACCAGCTTTTCGTGTAAAATATGCGGAATGATGATTATAAACATGATGATAATAAGCACTTGAACTTAATATTTTTTAAAAAAATAAGCCTGGTTATATGATATTTATACTAATGTATTTTGCAGTCTTATTAAGCAGATTTATACATTTTTTCTTGCGTAATTAAAAAATATAAAAAAACTTAAGCAAATTATGTTGGAAGGTAACTTTTGTTTTATAAAATAATTAGCCTGTAAATGTAGCATTAATAGTATGTTTCCATATGTTTCAAGTAAAGAATTATTATTACATTTTTTTATACATAAATATTTGTACAAATATGATTCCGTTACCTAGTAAAGGATTAAATATAATAAATATGATATTTTTTAACATTAATGCTTCGTGCTAAATTATATAAGTTAGCAATTATTTCCATTTGATACTTTATATTTTATAGCAACAGTCTTTAATCTTAGACCTACATTTAAATATAAACATGAAAAAAAATATATTCATACACACATGTGCATATGTGTAACTATGTGTATGACTATTATTTATACGAAAATATGCATAAAATTTAACATTCATTTGCCACATGATTGAGACACCCACAAACGCACATAAGCACACATATACACCCACACGCCTACATAAGGATAAGAAAAGAAAACATAAAAACAAAAAAAGAGAAATGAATTGAATTGAAAACATGACAAGCTTAACAATTGTCATTCATTAAGCTTTTATTTACAAAGTTACAAATATACACACCATAATCCCTGCAGTTCTGACGGAATACAAAAATACACTGAAACAAAAATTTATGTCAAGTTATTTTGTTTTAAAGGTGAAACCAAAATTCATTACTTATTTAGATTTTTTTACAAATCTTCACTCTAGTAACTCTTGCTAAAATACGAGTAACTTTTTAAACACGGATTTTAGCAATAATTAAAACTGGTAACCACGTATCATGAGTTGTATTTTGATTATTTTGCTTTTGTCTGAAAGTTCTAACGCAATTAAGATTACAGGAAGGGGCTAATTTTTTCAAAAAATATTAAAAAAAAAAATTTATAAAAATTTTTCAAAAAATTTTTAAAAAATTTTAAACAAATATTTTTAAAAAACAAACTTACAAAAAAAATTACAAAAACTTTTAAAAAAAATGTTTAAAAACATTTTTACTAAAAATTTGTAAAAAAAATTTTCAAATATTTTAGAAATTTTTCAAAAAAAGTTTAAAGAAATTTTTATAAAAAATTAAAAAAAAAATTACAAAAAATTTTCAATAAAAATTTTACAAAAAATTTTCAATAAAAATTTTACAAAAAATTTTCAATAAAAATTTTACAAACAATTTTCAATAAAAATTTTACAAAAACATTTTGAATAATATTTTTTCTGTTTTTACAAAACAGTTTAAATAAAATTAAAAAAAAAAAGTTTGATAAAATTTTTAAACAAAATTTTGAATACAACTTTTACATCTATAAAATTTTCCAAAACAATTTTCTATTAAATTTAAAAAAAAAAATTAAATTTTACAAAAACTATTTTAAAAAAAATATTTAAAAGAAAGTTCTCCA